>KZ061592.1:268146-283731 GCA_002091835.1 Anopheles maculatus | reverse complement strand
GGGAGGGAAGGCTGGAATCATTGTAGAACAAGCTTTTCATTTGGATTGCAGGGTGTATGGATGTGTTTGTTGCTGGGTTGTGAAGAAGAAAAGGGAATGGAACTACGCTTGTTGCTAGTTTTCTCTTCGTCACAGTGCTTGGCTGATAAAGTTTAGCAAGAAGTAAAGAAGTAAAAAAAAAATCCAGCCGATAATATCGAACTCGTCGCTGGTTCATGGAACGAGAGAAGAAGAAACAGGGGTGGGTGCTGGTAAATTGAAGTTCAAGTACATTCACGGGACAGGAGTTTTGAATGTTACGGAGAGGGAGAAACCGGAAGCTTCCGCGAGCTGGTGGCATCGGTAACGTTAGGCTGTGTGCAGTCGAAAATGCGCTAAATAAAAGTAAGTGATAGGATATAGCATTAGTGTGTATCGTGTGTTGTAGAGGTAGAGAATTGTATAACGCTGGTCAATGGTACATAATCAACGCCAAACTTACCATAAATAAATAAGCTTTGTGTGATTGAGTTTTGTCTGTTTACGGATACATTCGTACGCTATTTATTACCCTGCGTAAGTTGATATACTAGCAGGTTGAGATTAGGAAATAAATATTGTTGGAATTATGTTGCATGCAACAGTTTAAAATTATAATTCTCTACTCTACAACCATCAAGAAACCTACATTGTTCCATAGTTTGGATAAGAAATTGTAGTTGTGCTTCCTCATTATGATGGCTAAATAAAAAAAAGTGACAATCTACTCAGAATTTTCATCAAAATGATGAAATAATTTTATTTATTTAAAAAATGTGTATATAAAACTTTTCGTTTGTGTTGTAAATTTGTGTTCGGAATAACTGACGGCACCAAACTCTTAAAAATAAGGCCAAAGAGTTGACTGGACATTAGGTAGTTCCAATACGCTGTGTTGAATACTCAGTTACGAGTGATCATTGGAGGCATCTTTTTCTGTTATCTGTAATTCATTAACACCTAGTGTAAATGATAAAAACAGTGACGAATATATTCCTTTGCAAACCATAACCATGTGGTAAACTATAGAGAACTCGCTGTCATATTTATTTGTTTCTGATTCCCAATGAAACGTTTCATGTATTAAATTTTTCAACAATAATCTTTTAAGTGTTTTGGTTTGGGTAATGGAGCGAAGCATCGTGCATAAATGTTCCGATTGCAGATAACTTAAAGCGTGTAAACTGGTTTGGTTTCCAGCATGGTTGCATGCGTTGCAAAATGCAGCTCGGCAATGTAATGCGTACGAAAGGAAGCGTTTATATGGTTTGCCTGAGCGTGGCGCAAGCTTTATTACAGACAGAATGTTTCCATTTTCACGCATTCTCCACTCGCATCTCCCTATTAGCACGCAGAAAGATTCAGGCAGTAGTTCGCTGATTTTAATGGACAAGGGAAGACACACAAACCCGATTGGTTTTGAAATATGGTGCTGCACGTCACGCATGAACTGATTTGCTAGCAAGTGCAATTTACCTGCCTTCAACACAAATCCTGCTATCCCCCGGGAGGTTCAACGTTTAGCTACCGGACGCCATGTTTTGGCGTTAAAAAATCCCTTCCGAAGCTTGACTGAACCACACAAAAATAAACACACTCTTGTATGGGGGGAAGAAGAAGATTCCATCCATCGTTACCCAGATCGCGTTATGGATACGCGAGGTGATTTCCGCGTCAAACGGGAGAGCTACAGCAGCGCTTCGGTCCAGTCAAGCGCTTCGACAAGCCTTCCAGTGTGTGGCACGCGTTGGTCGGAGTAAATCACCGTACGGTGGTGCAACAGGTGGTGTAGTGTGTGGTACAAAAGGTATGTTGCGTGGTCGCGCGATTCGATACCACAGCGCCAGAAGAAGGCGCCGACACAGCAGCACCTAATTACGTTGAACTCATAACGTCTTCGGGCGGTCGGATTGCGCTTCTGCTGGAATGAGTCCTCCTAGGGTGAGATGTGCTGTTGACCGTAGTCAACTCATCCACACCTGCTTTGCTCGCGTCCGACTTGCACACACAGACACACACACGCTTGTGTAGTGTTATGATGTTTGCGTTATTAGGATACACGCATCGTTGGACACGACATCGTCTTCGCGGGTCTGGTGAGCGAAAGAGAACATAGGGGGTAAAGTTTCTGTTCGCAGCGCAGTGGTGGTTTGAAGATGATAATAAGAGAAAAATTGGGTACAACTTACAGAAAAATAGTGAGTGAGGAAGTAGTCTGTGGTCAGTGGGTCTGATAGTCATATCATTACGTGACGTTTGCTAGCGAAACATATTTCAATCGCGTATTGCCAAAACGTTTTTTTTGTAGCTCCAATATTTGGACTCCGCGCAATGAACCATTCCCCAGACATACCGTGAACAAAAGGCACCCTCTCCAGGCCTGCAATATGACCATTATAAAACACTTGAGCCATCACATAGTAGTAGATGTAGCGGTTCCACTTGTCCGAGGAAATGAATAGGAGGAAAACGGGTGGATCTTCTAATTTATTATGAATTATATTACTTGGAACGCAGACAAATTGAGGCATGCACCATAAGTCTTTCTTACTGTGCGAGAGCGCGACCTCTTTGGAAATATTGTTTTTGTTATGTTGTTGCTGTTTTTGGTTATTCCTGTAGCTCAAAAATTTCTTACGCTGGAATGGCGTAATTTATGTTTAAAATAGAAACACTTATTGCTTGTCTTGTGCCCTACGAGTTCAACTTTGGTTTACCCATTTCTATCAGATGGTCTATCAGCACGCCTATAATTTTCAGCTCGTACCATTATAGATCATCGTTGAGACAAAAATCGAATATGAGGGATATAAAGCTCAGCGGATGATTTGTTGATTCGTTTTGGCGCAACAATTATCCAACAACAAAGTGGCGGTGTAAACAAAAGAAGTCAACTTATGACCACCACCCAGCAACTGCCGAATGTATCTCTCATGATAGTTATAACGAAGTTTACCAAAGGAATTCGACAAGGACGACATTTTCGATATAATGGGGATCCTTGGTATTTGATACACCCGTTGTTGCTATTTAATGAACTCCAGCGGGTTATACGTTAGCAGTGTTATCCGAGGACAGTGTCGTTTTCCGATAGTATCGTTATTATTTTGCACTTGAGCTGGTGCCAAATAAGTTAAAACGACTTTGTTTTCAGCCAACTCTGGCCTCCATAAGCTTGTGCTTGTGTTTGCAATCTCAACTGTGAATCCCACATTAGATGTACTCGTTTCGGATGTATATCGAGTGAGAAATGAGTCGTTTTAATGTGACTGACCGCGCTTTTTATTATAAAACAATAGCAGAATTGTGTGCCAACGATTAACTTTGTATGCTGAAATGGCCCAAAACTGATCTTGACCCAAAGCGATCAAATTGTGTCAAAGGTATGGTCTTATTTTTTTTTAAAATGATGGTTTTCATGACCTAAGAAGAGAATATGTTAATGTGTGTCCTGAATCTAAAATGTACGAATGTATTTTTCTGTTACCACATCTATGACCCTTTTACTCCAAAGGAGATACCGAAAGATTAATGTAAAAAATCCATTCTAGCTGCTGGAGTTCTGTTTTTTTTTTACTTTTGAAAATAGTGCTCAACAATCGAATTGACAGTTGATAGCATCTAATTGATTGTGTCAACCGGACATTTCTTCATGCACTCTACAGTACAACACTATTTTTACGTAATGCTATATGTTTTGCGTCGTCAATGCTATTTTCGTTTAAGGAGAACATTGAATTTACCACCTTTTTTTTATTACATTCTCCCACATGTACCAGATAATATGTCGTTGGCAGATCTTCTAGGTTCGCAGACATCCTCTCCAACATCGGCATCTGCTTCGTCGCTGGTGACGAACTCCTCTACCTCCTTGGTGGCGGGTAAAGGTGGTTCCAGTCACCATCAATCCAGCATTACCCTGGCGCACTCCAATCATCACCCGCATCTGCAGCAAAACCAACTCAATCATCAACAGCATCATGCCACGCTCGGGTCATTCTCGTCTCTTGGTTCGTCCTTAGGGAGTAGCAGTATGGTGGGCGCGACGGTTTGTGACGACAGCGCCAGTAGCATCCTTAGCTCAGGTGGTGGAAACAGTACCGCAAGTGGATCCGTTTCGTCGAATCCGTTCAACTTTACCAGCTTGCGAATTCCAAGCCCAACGCTTAACTCACCAGATTTGCTGTTGAATGGTGGATTGATAGGCGGTGGCATCGCCGGTAGTAGTAGCAGCAGCAGCAGTAGCAGTAGTGGCATCAGTTGCGGAGAGGTAGGAAGTGGTGGTAGCGGCCAATCTCCCACTGCACATTCGTTCTATTCGAGCTTGCTGCCGCCGCAGCAGAACTCGCAACAACAGGCGGGGAATAGTGGCAGCTCAGAGGGAATCACAACCGATGCCTTGATTTCAGCTTCGTCAAATGGTAGTGCTGGAGTATACGATGGATTTCGGGTGAGAAACGTGTCTATTATTTAGCGATCATTTAATCTGTATTATCGTGGCGAATAGTAATAGAGAGAATCAATTATTGCTGGAGTAAATAGTTGTGCACCTTGGTACTATTATCTGTGTAAAAGTGTTTAATTAAGAGAAGTCAAAACTTATTTTTTGGCACCAAACTGCTGCCATCCAGATCCACGTACCAAGAATGGATGAAATCGGTTACAAGTGGCAGAGTACTATGGACGTTTATCATCGTTGCGCTCGGTGAAAGGTTGGATAAGTGCCAAACTAAGCTAAAGCATCAATGCCACATTGAGCTATTTTCGTAATACGTGTAAAACATCATTTTCCAGAAGAAAAAAATATCTGAAAGATGTTTGGGATTGGATGGATTATGATCTTATTTCATACAGTATACTGTATGAAATTCTGGAGTTACCTTTGGCCTTTTTTGGTTTTCTTTTTGTGTAAATCTATTTTTGTTTTCCCTATGCTATGTCCTTCTTTCAGTTTGATTTGATGCTTGGTTGCGGAAATGACGGAATAACGGCATCTAATGGAATGACCACCGAAACATTGAAACAGCGACGACGAAACATTAGTTTCGACTGTTCCTCGCCGACCAACGGCACATCTTCATCTGGTGAAGGAGCATCCCCTGCACTTACCTTACTTTGCTCGAATAATGGGCGGAATTACCGGCAGGGTAGCTTTTCGCAGCCTCAACAACACACCATCATATCCCATCAACAACAGCAACAATCAACGAGCGTACAACAACAGTATGACATCCTATCCGGGTGCAATAATGGATCCATTGGCGGCGGCAACGGAATTGCATCCAATAGCGCTGGCGTTGTTGGAATGGGCGATTTTGATTCTATCAGTGCTAGCAACAGTTCTTTGTCGCTGTTCGAAACCGGAAATGGGGCAATGTCCCGTTCGCATTCACCGCCAGATCACACGGACACCAGCAACTTGCTAACGACCCTAGAAAGCACAAGCCTAATGGATATGCTAAACATGTTTACTCTAGGTCAGAGTACGACGAATTCCTTGACTGTAAATCATAATCAAATTCAACAACCACAGCAACAACAACATCCCCATAATCAATTTGCGCCTTACACGTCGACTCCAATTACGCCTTTCCAGCAGCAACAACAATCAACTGGATCGGGATCGTTCAGCGGAGCAAACAACAACAACAGCAACAACACTAACAATGGTAGCCTAGCTAACCTGTCGTCTGGTTCGAGCCTCGGGAACAACGTGTTCAATAGCGACTATGAACGTTTGCAAAAAATTCAAACATATAACACTCTCCGTCTTCTGCATCAATCGCAGCAAAAGTCGCAACTACAGCAGCTACAGTTTAATCAGTCGCTGTTATCAGCAACGACCGGAAACAGTGGCAATATGTTTGGAAGTTGTAGCAGTATTGCTACGAACAGCACCGTTGGCAATAGCAGCATTGCCAATGGCAACAACAATAGTAGTTTGCAGCTGAAAAGTTGGTCTTCATCGCAACATCAGCAACATCGTCAGGGTTCCTCATCTCCTTCGCTAAATAGCAGTGGAATGACCGATGTAAATCTCGATCGCATTGCTAAAATTTATCGATCCTCTGCAGGTGTGTAGCATGATTTATATTCTCTATCCATATAACCTTAACAGTAACTAAACGTACGCTTCTTCCTTCCATAATCTATTGTGCATCTACAGCACATTACGATGCTACTTGCACTTGGAGTGGTGTTTTGCCACCGCGATCAAATCGCTTGGTGACGTACTCTTCGAAAATATTTCTCGGTGGTATGCCGTGGGATATAAGCGAACAATCGTTGGTGCAAATATTCAAACCATTTGGCTCAATAAAGTAAGTTCTTGATAAATGGATCAGAATAAACAGAATCTCAAATTTCGCTGGCTCTATCTCGTTGCAGAGTCGAATGGCCTGGTAAGGAGCAGCAAGCGACACAACCGAAAGGTTACGTATACATAATTTTCGAATCAGACAAACAAGTCAAGGCATTGTTACAGGCATGTACTTATACAAATACTACCTCAAACGGTAGTATCCACGGTAGTCATGGTGGATTAAATGCAGGTAATTCTACATCAGTGACGCCGCAATGGCGTCAATTGGTAATTCAGGTTTAATCTAAATAAATGATTGATTCTTCCGTCAGGTGCGAAGATCAACTTTAAGATATCCTCGAAGCGCATTAAGTCGAAGGACGTCGAAGTGATTCCGTGGAACATTGCCGACTCAAATTATGTGAAGTCCTCTTCGCAGAAGTTAGACCCAACGAAAACGGTATTTGTTGGGGCGCTCCACGGACAGTTGACAGCCGAGGGATTGGCGATGATAATGAATGATCTGTTCGACGGTGTCGTGTATGTGGGTATCGATACGGATAAGTACAAGTATCCGCTTGGATCGGCTCGTGTCACGTTTAACAATTCACGATCGTACATGAAAGCTGTGTCGGCCGCATTCATCGAGATTCGTACATCCAAATTCACCAAAAAACTGCAGGTGGATCCTTATCTGGAGGATTCCCTTTGTTCAATGTGCACTGTTCAACACGGACCATACTTTTGCCGAGAAAGCATGTGCTTCAGGTATGTCTTTCATTTCTTTATAAAACATAATCATATTTGTGATTTTTAAATTTATTGCTAACTTACATCAACTTAATCAGAATACATTCAAAACTAAATTATGGTGGGGGAGTGGTTGGTGTAACATTGCTTTTATAACTTTGACACACTATGACGAGAGAAGATAGTTTAAAACACATTAAAATTATGGTGTTACTTGTGCTGGTCCTGTGTCCCTCAGATATTTTTGCCGTTCATGCTGGCAAATTCAACACAGTCGGGGAGTGTACCTACAAAATCACAAGCCACTGACCAGGAATTCAAAATTCACTACCATCATTGGCGTTGGTCCTCAACAGCAGCAACAGCATGTATCGGGCAGCAACAGTAGTAACCATCACCTGCAGCAACAGTCGTACGATCACGGCTCATACTACAATGGGTCGCAACATCACCACCACCATCATGGTGGTTCCGGTGGCCACACAACAGCGCACAATCAATATCATCATCACAGCAATCATCATCATCAGCAGCATCAACAGCAAAGCAATCGTTTAAGTTTGTTGCAACAGCAACAACAATACCGTGCTTTAGCCAAGTCTCCATCCCCGTCACTGGGTAGTGGTACGGAAAGCTCTAGTAATACCAGTAACGGCGGCAACACTAGCTACCCTAGCAGTAACAGTTCTAGCCCTGTTGGTGGTGGAAACAACACCCGTAGCAATACCAGCAGCTGCACTAACAACAGCCTAAACAGCAACAACAATAACGTCAGCCCAAGTGCTGGAGGTAGTGGCAATAATGGTGAGCATGTGCCCTCTTGTGTCGGATCGTTGAATTTGCAACAACTTAACTATGTTGTTGGTGGTGTTGGAAGTGGTAGTGGAAGCGGCAGCAACAACAACGGCAATGGTAGCGGTGGTGGTGGTTTACTCATTTAAATACCCGAAGTAATTTACAGTTCCCATAATTGATGTTGGGTAGAACGGAAGTTCTAATTATTTATATCATATTCCTTTTCTCTTTCGATATGGATCCACTTTTTTCTTCTAATGATTTTGTGTTCTGTCATTCGACATTCGAGGGAGGTGCATTGTGTTTATGTGTGAAGCCTTTGGAATTTTGTTATCGCCAGTTTATTATTCTAATGGTGCGTTGCTTTTTTGTTTTTGTTTTCCGTAGCATTTACATAATCCCCGAGGGGTTCGTATTTTAGTGTAGTTGTTATATTTTTGGGCTTCTATTTTCTAATCATGCTTGCTTGCAAATTTCCATGGCGAACATTGTTTTAAACTCAAAATTTCAAACCCTCAGTCGATGCTTTCTAATTGCCAATCGATAGAAAGACGTTGGAAACGAATTTCCTAGACTGAAATTTACAGTTTACCAATCGTCCAAAGCATTTCTTCTACCTTTGTTGGCAAATAGAAAAGATGAGTAAAACAGGCAGAAATTTCATCTCCGTTCGGGGTATGATGTGAGTTTTTGTTGTTACAATTTTGATGATTGAAAAAGATGTGTGGCGTGAAGGATCGCTTCAGTAACGTTTGAATCGTTAATTTTACCCAATAGTATTTTAGTTCTACATTTCACTTGCTTGTTGAAACTATTGCCGTGTTTAAGTTAGCGCACAGAACTTGGGGATGCATACTCGGTGAAACCAATTTTAGTTCAGCTAGTTACACTAGCGGATTACAATTGTTACAACACATGAGACCTATATCATCCATAACATATAAAAAGTGAGCAAAAACAGCTTTGCACACTTTTAGCGGCCATGGCAAAGCGATCCTCCGCTCGAATGCTCTCCATTCCGGGAGCATTCCGAAAGGATATCAGATGCGGTGGTATTCCTTTATTTTCATTTTGTTTGGTTTTTATGATGTTCAACGGTAGACGGATTTAAAATCATTCATATCGAGAGATAGGACGAAAAATGGTATTCAATAATCTCTTTCTTTCAATTCGTTCTCAACGTGATGCAGCCACAAGCAAGCATGATTTAAAAAGAAAAGTAATTTCCCTGTTTCGGTGATGATTTGGAAACGATATTCAGAAGCGACTGTAAAGATAATTTAATTTTATTATTCAGCAATAGATTAACCACCACCACCACCACCGTTATCTCATAAGTTCTACAACAGAGTTCCACTCATAATATATACTTCCCTAGCTGCCAACTGCTACGATACAGAGCCTTAATACGAAAGAGATGCTAGTACCGATGAGATCAAGTTCATACGTTGTGAAGGAGGTGCATAAGAGGCGCATGTGTTGTTAGTATGATCACTTTTTAAAACGCACTGCACACAGTTTAGTGTCATATTTTTGAAGCATTAGCGTGTATCGAATTTCGATCGAAAAACCCCATTTCCCTATACACATCATCCCGCCTAAAATGTTCGAATTGGGGGGGAAAAGGGAGATCTTTGTTGTTTTATTGTTGTAAAGCCTATGTAACGAATGCCAACTGGTAGATCTGAGTGTTTTTGGCACCTAAGACACATCAATTGTTGATAATCGCTGCGATACGGTGATAGAGGCATGCATTAAATTATTTTTTAATGGTAGGAGTGCTTTTTTTTCGCGAACGAGCGCCAGTTTTAAGTGAAGGGGAAATATGGAAGGAAAAGCTAGAGAAATAGTGCTCTAGTGTCAAACGAAATCAAAACACACATTCTTATACGCGCCTTGTCATGCAGTTTTGCAACTTTTTACGTATGCTTTTCTGTGAACATAATTCTTGTTCCAAACAAATGAATTAGTAGTGGGAAGTTAGCTTAGCGCAGGGCTAAATCGGTCTCCATGATTGATCGCTGTTATGAGTACATTTGCTGGGCTGTTAGTTTGGTTAGTTGGTTGGATGGATTGATCATGAGCCACAGGTACAGTTAGTATAAAGCGCGGTGACCTTCAGCGAGGGACTGGAAATTGTGGACCACGTACTTGCTTATATTGAATTTCGAAACAATTTTCTATTTATGCCGTTATTTATTTGGCGCGTTCGTTCTTACATGTTTATTTATTCATATTTATATCAGGGTATAGTTGATTATGCCACCATTTCTTGCGTTATAACTTTACACTACTTTTGTTTTTGCTTACTTTCGATACAATGAACTGTATAAAATGAATGGTTAAGTATAACTTTTGTCTTGTCTATTCTTCTTTTTTATTCTATTCTTTTTCTGCTTTTGTCTTACCCTATACTGAATTGCTATCGTTTGTTTTTTTTTTTCTTTATTATCCTTCTACTATTTAAAAAGCATTATAAGAATGGAGAATGCTAACAAAATGGTTCACAAGCAAGCATATAAAGCAATATTTGAATACAGAAATATTATATTATTCACTCAATTAAACAAACGATGCTGTTTTAAGTGAAACAGTAATACATGTAATATACGATTGAAATTTTTCATTTTCTTATGCATAAAATATCATCATAAACAATAATTCAATTTTAATTTTGTTACATGCGTTTATTTCGTTTTTGGGTTTGTTTTATCGAATGATTTTATCCGAGTGTTAACTGGTAACATGTATTTTTTTAGATCTGTAGTTTTTCAAAATCATAATATACGGTGGTTATGATGTTCTCAGCATTAGCGTTGTGTTCATTAATAAGTTTATTATGCTGAACATAGAGAAAGTAACACATTCTTAGACGTGGCTAACGTCATCTAGGACCGGACAAAATAATTCCTGTTAATAATTGGGTATCAACTGTACGATATTTTAAAAGATTTTATGATAAAAATAAGCGTTCTAAATGAACTAAAAGTATATGTTCATGCTGGTGCATTGGAGGGGACCGTAAAAACATTGAAGTAACAACAATTCATATGCCAAAACAGGATTAAAATGCAGAAATTTGTGTGAAAATCACGCATGCTAATTGATCGGTATTTAAAAACGTTCGGACGGATATACAAATGTCTATATTTTTTTACAATACAATTGTGGAAACGATTAAAACTTTACTCACAAAATAGTGAACAACAATGTAATACAGTGTATAATAACGTACGTAATTCCAATGCGATAATGAAATGAAAGATTAAAATTGGTTGCAAAAAGCTCAGCAGCTGCAAATAAAAATGGCTGCTTACGGTGAGACAATAATACTCATACTTCTATCTGTTGCATTGAAATCCATCATACTAAACTTAACCACGCTCAACATCACACACACTTGGTTCAGATCGTGGCATACATGATCATCAAGCCCATATGTTAATCACATACTTTCGAAACACCTGTTCAATCTGTCATCCACCAAGAACCAGTAAAAGCAATTTAAGTTTTATAAACATCATAACAAAGCTAATAACATTGTAAAGATTTTTTTTCTGCCCTTAACATACAAAATAAGACAAATTATACCAGAAATCTGGAATGAGCAGACGGTAATGATCGTGAAGTAAATAAATTAATACATGACTAAGCATTGCATAGACTTCAGAAAGTGTATAAGGTGAAATATCGAGCTTCAATTATTTAATCGACGGTTTAATGCATGGTTAATATGGTTAATATCGTATTTTGAACATTGTTGATTGTTTGGTAGTGTCGCATATCTACCTGATGCATATATAACGCGAGTGCTGCAAAAAGTGTAAGAAGAAACACAAGAACAATTACGGTAGTAAGGTAGACTAATGAAAACAACTATTGTTACAGGACAAAATTTACGCATCTTTTACCGTAATCATGATAATATTGTTTTATTCCATGAAGAAAGGCTTAATGTGTTTTATCGTGTTAGAAAAACCCCAGGAAAGAGGTGCGCAAAAATATACATGAATTCTTAATAGAGAGCACATACCTTATCTGGAAAGTGTCACCACCTCTTCAGTAAAATTTGATGCATTTTATGTTTTGTATTTTGTTTTACTATCGATACTTAAAGGCTGGATAGGAACCGTGTTAAATTATTACGTTTTATCGCAACTGCAAAATTCCAAGTTAATGTAATAAAAGCAGTAATTACGCACGCGTCGGAAAATAGTTCTTAGACGTCTGCAAATTAAATCAAGTTTATTACATGAATAACAAAATGTGCCTGGCAATGTTTGAAGCTATTTCATAAAAATCAAGCGTATGTTGAATGAACCGTGTAGTGTGAATGATTTCATAGCAAATGGAAAAGGGAAAGTGAAGACAGCAACACGTCGATTAAACATACAAAAAAACACAAGGAAAGGAAAACTGGTAGGGTCAATATCTATCAAAGGGGAAGAGAAACAAGGATTCGTAGAAAATTTGGCCAGATCATTTATTACACCCTTTCAAAATTTCAACCTTTTTTTAAATATTTGTTTTTCTTTTATGCAGTTGGGAAACTCTCGTTCACGGGAAGCTTTCGGGAAACACAGTTCATTCAACGTTGGTATGGCCGCATTCATTTATGGGAGGGCAACTCTTATTCGGTTGGTAATATAAAGTTTTTGAATGTGAGAAATGCAGTCATTATGATTCAGCTGTGCTTTGGACCTGGGACAAAAATCGGGCTATGGACAACTCGGATAAAATAAAGCAAAATGTTTCCCAGTGTGCGAATAGGTAGATAGCGTTTCAACATAGAAATATTTAGTTTAATACAAAACAGACGGATTTGACAGCGAAATGGGTTTTTGAATAAAACGGCTCTGGAACGATTTGTAGTACGGGTGCCGATTCGCTGTTCCATTTTACAAAAGATAAGTGCTCATCAAAGATGTTTAAAACGTTTTCCTTTTTTTAGGTGTCAGCAAACTGTTTAATTTAATTATTTTTCTTGTTCATTAGTTTTTATCATGTTTTTCGATATTCATGATCGTATCTATTAATTAAAAATTTTGTGATGTTGTGTTTTGTATTTGTTTGCACGTTATATAAATATTACTAATATTGGCATCACAATAAGAATATTCTTCCATTTTTTCTTTTAATACGATCACGTAGTTTCATGTTCTTTTAGGAAGAAGATAACATAACAATATTGTCTGCAGACGCAGCGTATTTTAACATTGTCTCTAAAGCGGTGGCTAGACTAAAGTTGAGGCAAGCGCGATCTTATTTTTTTTATGAGCGAACTGTCAAATTTCGCGCTCCTGATTTCGCGCTCCGATCCTGCATTGCAGGAAAAATGAAGCGTTCGCGCATTGATCGCGCTTGCCTCAACTTTAGTCTAGCCACCGCTTAAAACACTTACACAATTGAATAAGTTGCTTTTCCAATGAATGATATTGATGATAATGGAAATCGAAGGAGAAAAAATCTTGAAAATGATGATCGTTACAAATTAAAAAAAAAACATGAACACGATTCAGTACCATCATGAGGAACAGGAGAGTGTGGTACACAATCATAAAGTTGGTTAATTTTTGACTAATGAACTTATTTATTTATGGCCAAATTATTGGCAACATTTTAACTATAATATGCACCCTGTGGTTGTGTGTACATTTTAATAAAACGTTTCGTTTTCGATTGGTAAAAAATGAAGCAATTTGCTAAAATATTAAAGCATTACCTAAAGCCAGCTTAAAAATTGCAATAGGATTCTCATTGTGAGCTACCACCACTCCATTCTAAAATATTAAGACGCAAGTAAGAATTTTCATTTTGTAGCTGTTAGTGAGATTATTTTATTAGACAAAAATCCAAGCATTCAAACTAAATCGAACTATCTTAATTAAAAATAAAATCGATGCACTCGGTATACAAACATCCTGCTGGATAATGATTGCACGGGATTAACAGCGTTTTTAAAATTTATTCTTGTTTTAATAGTACCATTTTATTCTTTAGGAAAAAATTATAAAACAATGAAAATGGTAACACACTAACAAGTAGCGAACCAATGTGTAAGCGAGGGTGTGCGGCGGTAACCGTGTGCATCGGGCTTTTGATTGATGTTTTTAAAAAGCAGACATAAAACGAACGACGCAAATACAGTTTGATGGACATTTTATGTATTTTACTATACTCGTGTCTCGTGTGTGTAAGTGTGTTTTATATTGTAGGCAGATAATTTTAACAGTTGCATTTTTCATCTTCTAATTTTGTCTCGTTATTTACTAATTTATAAATTGCACATTGTAACGAGTGCGAAGTGTGCGAGTGTTTTAACATATGTGTTTTTATCTATTTTATAAATTAGTGTTGTTTTTGTTTGTTACTCATGTATGGTGCTACAAAAAATCGAAGAAAAGTGGTTTTGTTTTACAAAAACAGACACAGAAACGAAAACAAAAAAAAGTGAAGATAGTGAAAACAGTTTTTATACTACCGTAATTTGTGCTCAATTTTAATTACAACAATTTTGACTAGTGTTTTTTGGAGTTCTCTCAATCGAAACACAACACAATCAGAGTAAAATTGAAAAGATAATTGAATTATTATTTCGAAACAGAGGGACTGATGAATGTGCTACGACGAGTAATTCGCAAAGCAAGTACACAAACCTAATCGGTGCTGAAGCGAATGGTGTGCGACTCAGCTATGGATGGCAGAGATGAGATAGTGCACACACACCTAATCAAGCAATAAAAGTAGTATATATGATAGGAATGGAGCATATGTGTGATTGTGTACGATCGTAATATACGCTTTGTTTTTATATAGCCTGCTTCCGTGCTAATTTTTGCACACACAGACACACAACGTATGTGAAACAAGGGCGCAACCATGAATATAAAATTATGCCTTTATTGGAGTCAGAAAGTCGGTAACAATCATTTGAACATATACGGCGATACAAGAGTAAGAGGTATCGGCATATAAACTATATAAAAGTATTCTATGAACAAACATAACAGGCAAACACATTGTTACAGCTGGCAGCAGAAGCGCAAAATCGTAGGACCAAAACTCTATATAAATAACTCTAGCACATCCTAACCTCAGCTGCTGCTTTAATTAATCGGATCATCTAAACGACACTAACATATTGACCTTTTTGCAGAAGCATATTACTGAAATGCCCCTAACAATCGAGAGTAATCTTCCTTCATTCGTTGCAATTTACCGCATCGAACATAAACAATGCTTGGATAATCATTATACTAATATATGGTGAAGCAAATAAAACAACAATAAGCAAAACTCAAAAAACATCAAGTAAAACTGGTACTGCTTTTGTGATGTGAGCGTATGGAGCGCGGGAGTACATAATAAGAGAAAAGAAAATCACACGAAAGTAATAATTTTAAATCTACAGGCTGAATGTTTTGTTTTGTTTAAAATATTTACATAGAGTATAGATGATTCGAATTTTGCGTAAAAGAAATGAACAATATTGAAGATTGCCTACATTTGTTTCAAATGATCGAATTCAGATTATTCCATTATTACATAGACAAATGCTACCTTCCTAATTGCGATCAACCTAAACGGCATCTCTCTTTACAGGAAAAAATATAAAAAATTCAAACCGAAAACTAAACAATAACAATCCACTTGCTACAACCGAGAACACCCTTTCAAATCACCCGCCAGTTAAATAGACAATACGAAAGACATACAGGAAA
>KZ061592.1:251615-267600 GCA_002091835.1 Anopheles maculatus | reverse complement strand
CACCCCCCCCCCCCTCCCCGCTGCTGTGATGACGATTGGGATTCGGATTCGGATTCGGAGATTCGAATCCCTAGCGGGATTCGGATTCGAAGTTTCGAATCCCTAGTGAGATTCATATTTCCCATCACTAGTCCAGTGGTTATGGAGTAAAATTTTACCGATTCGATTTTTCATTACCACCGTCGTATTATAAACTATCCGAAACCCGAATTATTTGGCATTAAATGGTAATATTTTTTTTTGGTTGTTATGAGTGAAGAATTTTTAACAGAGACGATCGTTTATTTACATGTCAAATTACTGACTAGTATTTATTTGCTAACTTTTTTTTAAAAATAATTTTATGATAAAGCGAGCGACATAGAAAAGAATACAACATGTCATATCGTTACAAAAATATCAACTTTTAATGAAAGACCCGCGTTTACTGAACGTGAATATGTGTTTACTAACCGATCTGTGATCGACGTTAAACACGAGTAGCGCTAGCGCATATATTAAATAAAATCTTTCAACCAACGATAGGAAATTTTCCTTTAAAACTAATTAAAATTTATGTAAGAAGCTACTGTTGCTTACTCTCGGAACCATAGGTTGTGCTGCTATGTGTGCTCTTCGCGGAGAAATTGTGTTGCACTAGGAACTCTGCTTAACGATTCGCTTCTTAGCGACGTACTGGTAGAGGCCCAGCAGTGACGATATGCTTCCGATCAGTCCTACGTGCCAAGTCTGGAAACGACCGCCCCAAAGCATGCCCTTCGGTAGAGTGCTGCCAGCATGTATCAGATCCAATGTCAAGCGCAATATCGATATAGCCTCCATGCGCTGTTTAATCAGCAACATACGGAATGCTTGGCTGAAATTAAAAAAAAAACAAACGGTGGATCAAATGAGTTAGTTGTTATCATAATTTTATCATTTCTTAGTAACAACAGGCCGGTATGGTCGGTGTGGTATGTGGTACCTGCTTTCGTTTTCCTGTTTATCGATACATGATTTATGTTGTTCCATCACAGTGAAGCTTCGAATAGTCCTATATGGGGACGAAAATAAAACCATAAAACAATTAGTATGAAAACGGATACTCTTCATCCAGTTAATCCATTGCGGAGGAATGTGATTGGGACAGTGGTCAGGTAAAAAAACCCGAACCGGAATAGGAATGGGAATTATCTCCGTGCGAGCTGTTTGTAAATAGATAAATCCCACCTTCAGATATGAGATAGGATAATGAAACGAGACATTGTAAGCTATGCGTTTCCCCTTTCCCGTAGTACACAAGGTTACTTTCTAGGCGTGTCTCGAAGGTGATGTAGGTGTTGCGATTTTGCATTCTGCAGAGTGCACACACATACTTACTTCATCAAATTGAGGTAAATCGAAGCCACCCAGAGCATTGAATTGATCGTGTCCCAGCGGGTGGGGTTATCAACATTCAGCAGATTGTGTTCGATCAGCCAACAGATCTTGTCCACTGGATAGTAAGCATGATCGATCAGATTCGTGACGAACCCGATCAAACCCATCCAGCGATCCGGTTCCTTGCTGCCGGAGCCATAGCTGAGACTGTACGCCAGCATTGGCAAATCGTCAAATAGTCGCAGGGTGGCCCGAGTTTGCGACATCTTGGAACTAAATATGGCCAATTTTTTTGCCTTTGTCGGATCGGACTGAGCATACAGCCCGGACGCCAGCTTGGTAGTGTAGCATAGTGTACGAATTATCTGTAAAGAAAAAGGAATAAGCAACATTTAGAGATTATTTATTTGATTGTTTCATTCAATCACATTGCCTCACAATTTTTTTTTTGCTATTAAAAAGCCCACGTGTGAAGTTCGATCAGCCCGCATCAGACACATTCAATGAAAAGAATGGAACTCATTCAATATCACACAGGTGTGTACCGAAACACACACATTCTGTTTTGCCGCGTGGAAGTAAACAAACCGGTATGTCGTTTAAATGTGCGCCATTTGTTTTTGGACATTTCGATGGTTGCGCAAAAAATATCATTTTCTATTTTTCTTCTATAGCAAGTTTTAAATAGATCACATTTATGATTTCATCCCTTTTCGACAAACTATTTTCACGTTCTGTTTTATCGTAAACAGCACAAAATTCCTGTGTACAACAACTGTAACAGAAGAGCGCTCATTGTTACATGAGGCAGGATAAAAGTGAAAGTTGTTTTCAACACTGCCTAACGGCACAACTGATCATTTTATTCGACGTGGAACTTTGGGTGCACCGCCTTCCGGTTTCAAGCGATCGGTCATCGGTGATGCTTAACGTAGTCTATTGTTCGTAACATACGCACCTTATCTCTGCCGGTGTAACCGTCTAGCATATCACAGATTTCGTTCAACATTTTACTCATCTTTTTAAACAGACACCAGGTTCAGTAGTAACAAAAAATATACAACTTGTGTGATAAGATGATATTTGCTCACTGATTTAGATTCGTGACCTCTGGGAGGAGAATATTGAAAACAGCACACACTTATCACTTTCAGCAACTTCTTACTAATCTTATCATCTAATCCCACACAACGCTGACAAGACGAGATATAAGATAGGTTAAAAAAAGGGAAATTTACTTCGGCTACTAACTTCACACACAAAACGCGGTTGGTATGTATGTCTGGTGTCTCTTTTGCTTTTGCAACTGTGCTTCTCCTCTAGCATTGCATATCTCAGTGTGGTTAAATACGCTGAGTTAAATACGCGCTTGGTTTCTCCAGCTTTCTGCCTACCTCCTCCGTTTTACTTATGTGTGCATAAACAACAAACTGTCACAGCTCGGCGCTACCCAAGCAACAAACGATGGTTGATGCGTATTGTCAAATGTTGTTGATCGCATATACGATTTTTGATATCAAAAACGGATGAAATGAACATATGTTCATGACTCGATTCCAACGCTTGGGGTCTATTTGTTTCTGATTTTGAATTTCAAATTTGTGGTTTTGTAACTCCAACTTTTCGCTTCAAAGGAAAGAAAATTAAAATGTTGAATTATGTTTTCATTGGTGCAGCAAACAATATAGTATTTTGACGGAAACAATGACTTTATTAATTACACACAATCAGATTTAGTAGGGGTTAGTGAGCTGACACGCTTTGCTTCTTGTGTAATAAACAAATATGATTCTAGCTAGGTTAAGCCTATTAAGTCTGTGTATTTTTCTGCGCATCATTTCGTAGATTGTACAAAATTTTACTATACACTGTCGATTTGACGCGTTTAGCGATAAGAAAATCTATATGTGTGAATTTTTTGCCACCAACGGCACGTACCTCGCGAACATTTGGCAGTACTGTAGCAAATCGTCGCACATTTTTCGGATGAACAATAAAATCGTTTAACCCATAGTAGATGTGTACTGGTGCGTCGGATAGCGTCAGATTGTACGGCTTGACGATGCGCTCCGTGTTGTCCTCTTGGTATGGTCGAAAGATACCGCTTTGGATAATCTGGTTGAAGTGCTTTGGTTCCTTGACGGAAGCTCCAGACGGACAGTGGCCCATCATTGCCTGCAGCACATTCTTTGGGGAAGTAGCAAGGGAAACGGTTATTTCGCAAATGTAGCTCAATATGCATTCATTACCAACTAACCATGTCAATCGCTTCCGTGTTGGGACCGAACAGGTTTTCAAACACCACGATGCACGGATTCCTCTTTGCAAACGGTGGACATATTGTTTGGATGAAACCGTTTTGCTGTTCCGACCATTTAAACAACTCGCCTATTTTGGCACTTTGTGTTAGAGAAATTAGCAGCGGTGAGCTATCGGACAGCGAGAGTATCAGTGGACTGCGCACCCCATCCAGCAGAACGGCAGGTGCCAGCGTATGGGCCAAACGGATCTTGCCGTTGTACTGTGGTAGGCTGCTGGTCATTGTGAAGTACACCGTAGAACCTTCAGACAGGCCTATGTAGTAGACCTGATCGGATAGGGGTTGCGTTTGGTTCAGAATAAAGTCGATCATGGCCGGTATATCGTATATGCCCTTTTCGTGCCAGGAAAAGTTCCAAAATTCTGCTTCATCCGGTGACAGTCGCACGTGCTGCCGAGAGTAGCGATTGCCGCGGGTATTACCAAGCCACACGTCATGGCCAGCGTTGGCAAGTTGATAGGCAAGCGCATCGTTCGGTCCTATCAGCACCCAGTCAGCCGAACTGCCCAGCAAACCGTGAACAATCAGTACCGGTAATAGCTTTGGATCGGAACCTTCCTTGCGTCGCAATCGATGCATCGCCAGCCGATAACCGTCGGACGTCGTTACCGTGTAGGTTTGGCCGCGGTAGCCGTACTTATTTATTAGTTCTACCTAGCATTAAAAACGTCCCGGTTTGTCTGATTGTCTAAAATCGCCGTGCCAGCAACGTTGATATTCATACTCACAGTTGTCAGTTGCCCATCGATGATGTCTATTGAAAACTTGCCTTTGGCGATACCAATAAGCATCGAAACGATTAGTAATATACAATAGATTGGTCGCATTGGAAATTTGACTCATTGAACCGACCGTAAACGTGTAAAGATTTTATTCGACTGAAAAATTCCATCATTCTGCTGGACGAAGGTGATGAAGACATCAACATCAAAATACTTATCGTTCTATGCATCGGTAATTAAACTGAAATCATTTCGGATTTTGGTTTAATTATAGAATTAAACTGTTTTCTATTGTGTGTTAAATGACGATGAGCAAAAGAGATGAAACACGTGAAGGGAAGCACGTTTTGTTACAGATGGACAGACATTTTCATCATCCATTTACTCTGTCAGTTACTAACTGTGAACGGGTTAGAGAGGAAGCAGAGAAGAAAATCGTATTGTCGTAAAAATAAATGTATCTAACACCTACACCTAACATGTGATTAACAGTCTTCAAACCTCAGCTAAACTCTCGCAGCTGATTGAGGATCTTTTCGTACACAAGCTCACGTACCCGTTTTGCCGTCACAAAATCGAGATGGTTAAAGTTAGGATCTTCTACTGCAGTCATCGAAACTAAATTAGGCAACTTGAGCAAAAGAGATGAAACACGTGAAGGGAAGCACGTTTTGTTACAGATGGACAGACATTTTCATCATCCATTTACTCTGTCAGTTACTAACTGTGAACGGGTTAGAGAGGAAGCAGAGAAGAAAATCGTATTGTCGTAAAAATAAATGTATCTAACACCTACACCTAACATGTGATTAACAGTCTTCAAACCTCAGCTAAACTCTCGCAGCTGATTGAGGATCTTTTCGTACACAAGCTCACGTACCCGTTTTGCCGTCACAAAATCGAGATGGTTAAAGTTAGGATCTTCTACTGCAGTCATCGAAACTAAATTAGGCAACTCATCCCCTAACCGTACCACATTTGCTGGATCTACCATCCAATCGTTAAGTCCATAAAATATGATGACCGGCGCTGTGACGGCGCTCAAATTGTAGCTCGGCGGATGCTCACGTCCGTAGTGTGCGAGATTCTGCTCTTTTCGCTCGTAGTCAAACTGTTGAAAGCGTCCACTAAGGTTTAGTTGAGCGAAGTGAAGCAACTGTTTACTCGACGCTCCAGAAGGATTATGTCCGGCAATGATGTGCTGTGCTAGCTAAAAAAGAGATAATAGTGTGTGTGTTTTTTTTTAATTTTTGAACGACGAGGAACATCAACCATCTTACCGGATCCGTTCCATTGGGATTAGGACCCACCAGTTGTTCTATCAGTCGGACACAGAAGTTCCTCGTTATCCGTGCCGGACAGAACGCCCGTTGCAGTGCGTACTGTGCCTTATTATGGGGCAACACTTGCCACAGTCCCATCGTGTCTAGGAAACACTTAACGGCGGGACTATTTACCGCCAGCCAGCGAAAGATCGGACTACGAACGTGCTCCACATACACAGCCGGTGAGAGTGCGTACATGCGAGCGATTTTTTCATTGTACGCTGGCCGACTGGAAGCCATCACGAAGAACACGGTCGTTCCCTGGGAATAGCCGATATAGTGCAGCAGGTTCGCACCGGTAACGTGCAGGATGTGATCGATCGTGGCCGGCAGATCGTGGTAGCCCATCTCGTGCCAGCTGTAGTCCCAGTAGGCTTGAGAAGTTGGTGACAGTCTTGTGTGTCGGCGAGAGTATCGATTGCCGCGCAAATCTGCCAACCAAACATCGCGGCCCTGGTCAGCCAACAGATAGGCAAGGCTATTGTTGGGTCCGATGATAAGAAAATCGGCTGAACTGGCAAACAATCCATGTACGAGCAGTATTGGAAGCGAACGGTTCGTTGGATTATGTTTGGGTGGAATTCTCGTTAACGCTAGAACATAACCGTCGTCGGTGATGACTTCGTGCTGTTCTATTGGGTATCCATATTTACGAATCAATGCGGACTGGTGAAAAGAAATGGAAACATGGACGATTACTCAAACAATACGGAACGAATAACTTCAAATACATCGAATGCTAGGAAGTTTTTTACAGTTCGTTTTAAAATTTATCAACACAATTCTCCAGAAAATCACAAAATTCCATTTTGATCACAGAAGCGCGCCCTTTGCTCTCACCGTTTCCAGCATTCCGTCTTCTTCGTCGATCGCAAACACACTCTCGTACCGATCGAAAGTAGCACGTGTACCGGTCACCAGCACCATTACACCGATTGCCAAAAACCATCGTCCAATAGAACTGGGAGCACCTGTATAGAACATACCCTGTCCGAAAGGGCAGACGTGGATTGTATTTCCGTATCGCACTACGGCCATTTCTGCACTGAAGCGTTGCATGCGACGTCGTTAACGAGCTAGCTGCACTTTCTTCAGCTGCATGCGGCATGCAGTCGTTGCAGTTCCAGTGGCACCACGTGCAGCACGTCATGGTCAAGGTAAACGAGCGGGCGATCAGTTGTCCTTTGCCTTGACTCTTGCTAGATTTTATTCGATTCGGAGGCTGCAAGCGTAGTTAGTTATTGCGCCTGCCCTGTTCCGCATGAATGTAAGTGCAGGGTGAGACGGTGATCAGGTAGTATTTGCTGGAAGTTGTTGCGGTTGCTGTCATCAGTATTTTAATTTGTCACTGTGGACACATTAAGCTGAGATAAGAGAAACTGTGAAGCTGTGTAGAAACTTGCTTTGAAAACCTTGATCATTTTGTTTAAATGTATTTAAATCGTGTATAACAAAAGTTTCGTCATAAGTTTATTCTTTATTGTTGAAACATGCAACAAGGTCGTTACAATGTACGGATGTAATTTTAAAAGTATGTAAACATATATTAAATTATCATACAATTGTCTATATGAATGGAACAATCATATGACACGATAACATTTCCTATTGTACTATCACAGTGCAGCAGCGAACTTGATTACATTGTGTAAAACGAAGTTATTCTTCAACTCCGTCGCCAATTTTTCCGGTGTAATGTGCTGTCGATAAAGATCGATTTTGTTCGTTGGAATTTAAATCAACATTCCACCAGCACCGACTCTTACGTCGCTTTATAAAACACGCACTATATTCCACTGATCATGTCGATCAAGTAACTGTGGAGCTTGCCATTTTCTCCCAATTCTTACGAGACAATTTAGTATGATTCCACCGTGAGTAAGGTAAAACACGGGCATGGGAAGCCAATAACACCGAGATGTAAGTTTGAACGAGAGTCTGAGAGAGAGAGAGAGAAAAAAACGATGATGAGCGTAAATCAAACCTTTGCGATTGTTATCTCAGTTAATATCGCCGTGTGAATGCAAATATAGGCATTGCGTGGGGGACCTTATCCGTATGCACTAAGCAACTAAACGGCAAATCAAATGGTGAACCTGCGAACTTACTGATGCTTATTATCTAATCACACCAATTGATTGTGGAAGAAGGGTGGCTAGGTACAGGCACCGATTAGAGGAAGTAGCAACCGATCGTTTGGGGCGGTAACGTGTCTAGCCTAGGACGAAGATGGTGATTGCAGGTTGAAAGTTCAGCTCAATTCCGGTCACTGTTGTCTGACTGCTTGCATTATGCACTGTTGCCATTCTAAATTGATCGGTTTATTTGGTGCGGAGCTATGATTAGAGGGCACTTCCTGATGCGGTTAGTTAATTGGTTGTGATAAAAGGTACATGTTTTTTTTTTTACACTATATTCTTAATGATCTAGATGTTTAATCCAATTTAATAACATTCCTGGGATATCTAAAATTCCTATGCAACTATGCGCTACTTGATCTAAAGTGATAAGATTTTAAAATATTTAGTTCTAGTTTTAGTTGACGTCGCTTACCTCCGTTTGATAGGATCATAAAATCAGGTTCGAACGCTCACGTTGCTCCAGATCACTTAGTATACGTTCGTACACCATCGAGCGTGCATTTTTGGCCATCGTAAAATCGAGATGATTAAAGTTTTCATCCTCCACCAAGTGCATCGTTGGTGGCTTCGTAAGTAACCGCGAAAACCGAACTACATCCCGTGGATCAATCAACCAATCGTTCACGGCGTAAAAGATCGTAACCGGAGCAGTGACTGCGCTCAGATTGTACGCCGGCGGATTCCAGTGGCTGTATCGTTCGGTGTTGTTTCGTCGACCGTAGTCAAACTGGCGGAACTTACCGGAACGCTGTAGCTGAGCGTAGTGAAGCAGCTGCTTCACAGAAGCACCGGCTGGGTCGTGCCCGGGAACTACTTGCATCCCCGTCTGAAGGAAAGCATTACGATAGGGGGGGGGTTACGTTAAACCACACGCAAATCATTCGCACATTGGTGCATCTTCGTTACTGACCATGTCTGTCATGTCCGGGTTCGGACCCACCGTCATACTCACAACCTGCATACATATGTTGTTCGGATCGTTCAACGGGCATAGGATGCGTGACATCTCGTACTGGGAGCTCGAGTGGGGCAGAAACTGTTGCACCCCGAACGCATCGAACAGATCCTTGAGGGCAAACACGTGCTGTAGCAACCATCGAACCGGAGGGCTACGGACGCGCTTCAGACAAACGGCCGGCGATAGTGCGTACATGTGAGCGATCTTCTCGTTGTACTCCGGTCTGCTGGAAGCCATCACGAAGAATACGGTAGTGCCCTGCGAGTGTCCGATGTAGTTCAGCTGGCGGGCACCCGTCTGCCGGAGGATGTAATCGATCGCAGCCGGAAGATCGTAATATCCCATCTCGTGCCAGCTAAAGTCCCAGTATTCCGGTGCGCTGCTGTTAAGGCGCGTGTGGCCTTGCGAGTAGCGATTGCCACGCATATCCGCCAGCCATACATCGTAGTCCCTATCGGCCAGTAGGTAGGCGAGACTGTTGTTGGGTCCGATTATTAGGAAGTCGGCAGAACTCGCGAGCAGTCCGTGCACGAGTAGCATCGGTGTTCGATGGCGTGGCTTCTTGGGTGGTATTCGCGTTAGCGATATGATGTATCCATCTGCACCCGTCGCTTCGTGACTTTCGACTGGGTAGCCATATTTGGTAATGAGGTCCGGCTACAATAGATATTGAAACACAGTCACTTTTTTTGGTACTTTTCGCAATCAAGTAAAATATCCTGTCACTGATCACTTTTACAACTTTGCGACACATTTCATAATAAATATCACTGTTCTTACCGTACGCAAGGCACCATCCTCGACCTCAATCGCAAAATAGCTGCCGACGTCGTTGACATCACCGGGACGCTGCCGGCTGGATGCTGCTTCCGTGATTTGGAATGTTACTCCAAACGATAGCAATACGATCGATGACAGCAGCAGGGCCGTCAGCTGCCCAGCACTAGAGCCACAGCTTACAATCATACGTTCTATCGTGTCGGATGCCATGCTACAACTGACATGCTAGTACGATCGGAAGGAGAACAGCTTTACTACGGGTTTGCGATTCTAATCTAATACCCACGCTATCATCATCCCGTGATCGTACGGACGCGCGCACCGAGTTCTCACGAGTGCATGAAATTCTATTACGATATCGAAGGGTCGCGATACCGTACCGGGGGGTGTGAGCGGGTAAGTGTAAGTACACAAATACTCCCTGCCATTTCTAGGGACAGAGAAAAGCGGAACATTGCAACGAAAACAAAAGATCATAACAAAACCAAACTGGAAATCTCATTTGAAAGCACAAATGTATCAAGATATTGGTGATACTATAGTGCAATGTACTGTGATCTTTTATCCGTAAGAATCGATTGGAAATGTAGTAACAGAAGGACGGAGTTGTATCATGCCGTTGAGTAGAACACCGTAGAACATTCGATTATTCTGAATTGTTGGTGCTATAAGTGCAATGGAAGTGAGAAAAAGGTCCCTCTTGCAATTGCTTTTTCTCGCCGTTTAAAGTCAAGGCGAACCGATCGAAAAGAGCCTTGCTTCATAAGGCAACAATTCCGATCCAGTCGCCGTGTCCACATGTCGAGATGATACGATATGTCCTTGAAAATATCACGATCCTCGTGTAATGGTTTTGCAAATTGTTTATGATTGCTTTTGCATTTATTTAGATTTTTTTAGTAATCAAATCATTAATCGATTGAACAAATGAAACAAATGAAGGACGAATGTGGTACGGCGTAAAGCGATTTAAAAAATACGTTACAAACTCGTTCCTATCAAAACGAAAGCTTTCAAAGCTCCAGCGATCTAGCAGAGCTTTCGTCGATCAATCGATCGAGCAAACTGCTCGAAAACGTGCACCGATTTCAAATTTTCTTTTAGCTTCGACCGTTAATCTTTCAGGTGGCTATGAGTTAATCACTGTTTATCTTTTATTCATAAATTTATAAACTATTCAATTAACCTGAAATGTACAGCAACGACCCTCAAACGATTTTGATAAGCCAAAAAGTTTTCGTCGAATAATTCACATAGGTCCTTAATAAACCGTTTATTATTTGACAATTTGACTAGCGTTTAATGAACATTTCAATATTTATTTGTTTGACCACATACTAATTACATACTCGGCAGTACGATAATTTTTAAACTATTGCTGATAACGGTCCGGTTAGTCGTTGGGTTTGCTCGTTGATAAGGTCTGACTACTCAGCTATGTGTCAATTAAGTCAAGGTAGTCAAAAATGACCGAGCTCTTAAGGTTTCAATACTGAGAAAAGAAGAAAAAAAAATGCACTACGTGTGATGCAGTTATTTATTTAAAAATATACTTCTATTTTTTTATTTAGCTTAATCTCGGAAGAATACTTTTCTACGCATACACACTGGCAGCTAAAACGTATCACACAATACAGAAAAAAGGATTCTAATTTTAATCATCTACTTATGACCTTAAACCATATTAGCAACGGATCTCGATACACTTCCGTCAATCATCTCATTAGCGCTGACGGACCCGTTTCTGCACAAATCGCTAGGACCGGTTGGGATTAATGCCCGATACATGTTCCCAAGTTCCGGAAAAAAATGATATAATGTCCGGCGTCACAGAGTCCGGCGCGAGCGATCATTGACACGCCCGTAATCCTCTCACCGGCTTTCATTTCACTAATCGGTAAACATAAACAATACAGAGGTCAGACAGCGGCCATTTCGTACGGAATTACGGCAATGTGTTTGACAGCTTCCGACAACTTTTGGTGTTTGGTGATAAAGTTTAAGGTCACTGCTAGGTTGACCCGATGACGAGTTGATTGTAATTCAGCCCTGCGCGTTGAAGCAATTAATTAATCACTCAGAAAGAATTTCTAGGCTCACTTTTGCTACCTTTGCTGCTCACTATCGCTGTATCAAATTCGTGTTTCTTTTGCGCCACCACAATCAATCATCACAGCTGAAGGTGGGGTTTGGGTGGCTCGATTTAGGGGTGTCATCTTACAAAACTAAGTAGCAGCCGCAATCACACGACCAAGCTCACAAATAGTGATTAGCTGCAACAAATGGCAGTAATTAGACGTGGTGCATTCATGTTGCTCGCTGAGTAACAGCGGCAACTGTGTAATGGTTCGAACACACCTTCCACTACATGCTTTGCGGCCATCCACTCATTAGAGGGTGCAAAGGCTCAGGTGGGAATTCTCCAACAATTAATGCCCTGGCGGTAACCCGCCGTTTGGTCTGAATCAGATCAACCCTTCCCGGAAACATATAGCGCTAGTGTGTCGCATTCGCGGATGATGCACCGTCGTACTGGTCGAGTTCCTGCAGCAAAATTGAATTCAGTAGCCGGGCCGAATTTTTGGCCAGTATGAAGTCACTGTGGGTGAAGCGCCGGTCGGCGATCTGGTGAACGGCGGCCAGATTTGGCACTTCGTCGGCTAGCTGCAGTGCATCGCGGAAGTTAACGACATGATCGTTAAGTCCGTAGTACACTACGACCGGGATGGTGGCAAGGGTAAGATTGTACAGTGGGGCCGGTGCTGCGAGTAAGGCGCTCCGTGTGGTTCGCAGAGGACTGTACTTTGCAAAACGTGACGTACGAATGATCTGTGAGAAGTGATGCAGTTGGCGCAGGGATGCACCTGCCGGAAAGTGGCCCAGGAAAATTCTCAGCATCTTCTGCAATGGGCAAACAGACGAGTGAGTGTGTGACGTTTGGAGGAGCCATCTTGAAGAGACATCACGCATACTTACATCGTCCACTTGGGGTGGATTCTTGCCGGCCACATCATACAGCAGCTCCCGACACACGGTCACATTCGCATCGGGACACACGATCTTCACCAACGGTGCGATGAACCGGTTGTTCGGCAGGATCTCGTGCCGACCGGCTGCATCGAGTGCCGCCACTAGTGGATCTGCCAGCTGCACAAACGTTCGTACGATGCGTCCCTCGAGCCGATACATGTACACCGACGGGGAGATGGCCTGCATATCGATCAGTTTCGCATTGTACTCGGGCCGTTCCGACAGCAGCACAAACAGCACCATAGTCCCCTGCGAAAAGCCCGCATAGTGCAACCGCGGCTGACCAGTCACGGACAGTACGTGGTCAATCAGTGCCGGTACATCGTACAAACCGATCTCGTGCCAGGAAAAGTTCCAAAACTCTCTCGACCGGTCCGGATCGAGAAGGATGTGTTTGCGCGAGTAGCGCGTACCGCGTGCGTTACCCATCCACACGTCGTATCCGGCATCGGCGAGCAGGTATGCAAGGGCACGCCCCGGACCCATCAGTACCCAATCGGCACAGCTGCTCAGCAACGAGTGCATCAGGAAGACAGGGGCATTGCGGTACGGACGTTGGGCTGGTTGACCGGAAGCGGCTCTACGTCCCGGGATGCGGTACAAATCAAGCAAATAGCCATCCTCAGTTTGCACTTCGTGGATCTCGATCTCGTAGCCGTACTTCCAGACGAGTTGTGGCTTGTGTAAGAAAAGAGGTGATGTAGGACGAACAATTACAAAAGATATTAAAAATGCTTTTTTTTTAACTAACATGCACACACTACCTCGACCGATCGATCAAACGAGTTCTTGAGCATTCGTGCAGGTTTAACTGCATATGAGTTCTTGTCCGAATGAGTTCAAGTGAGCCCGATCTTTCGATGAGTTCTGTTATACACACAGTATACTCAACACATTGCTCACTTCGGTCACTGAACGATCCTTTTAAACAATAATGGATGCTCTCGAAACACGCAAACTTTATAGTTATACGTTCACATCACTTTCGCCCTACACTTCATATCCTGCATGCTCTTCCAGTCCACAACCCTACACTTACCACCGTAAGATATGCATCTCCATCCTGTAGCCTAAACGGAGGATCCTCTTCCACCGATATCTCGTTCTCCTCCTTGCTGTCCTGCCGGCGATCATATTGATAGTAATGGGCCGAGAGCAGCATCGGAAACATTAGCAGCAACACTGGCAGTAGCATCTTCTTTCGCGCGCAGTCAGCCTCAGAACGATCCTTACGCTAGCGCTATCGCAATAGAACTAATCGACCAACGATCGCGAAACGTTACCGGTAGCGCATGCTAATGCCACGGACAATAATTGCCATCTTGTCGCGCGCGCACACACAATGGGGCTACCAGACAGCACCGAAATCACACGTTCTCTTCTCGCCGACTTGTCACGCTTCGGTTGGGCTTCTGTTACGGTGTGGGTTTACCACCTGCCGCGTGCTGCGAGTGGTCGTTTAGTAGTCGGAGCTTTTCGTTTGCCGGTGGAAATTACTGCCACACAGCAGTGAAGCAGGGATATACGTTGCCGATCAGGCCAGGATATCACGATTTTCAGCGTGTGCGATTGCTTTCCCATCACGGTTTTAGCGTGTACACTGCAATTTTATTCATTACTCTCAGGGTTCTACTACCGGATTGTAAAATTCCTGCGATAAATAGGTCAAAGGTAAAAACCTGCTAGCAGCTTGGCGCAACATAACCTCGCATTAGAATATATTAGAAATAATTAGGTATTATTAGCGGTGTGATTTGGTTGCTCGCTGGAATCCGCTTTATTGGATATCAGTACTAAGTAAGGAAGCGAAACCGGTCGATCAGTGGAATTCGCTTTGGAAAAACAGGAAAAAAAAGTCAGATAATATTACATCATAATTACTTTGTTTGAAGAATTGTTTTTACAAACAAATTACTTGGATACAAAACTCTCAAATCCGACGGATTGTATTTGCATGACTAAATGCGTACGGCAAATGTTTATTATCCACACAAACACACCCTGAGTTGAACGTCGCAGACCCGGAACAGTGCGATAAGAAGCACCCGAAACACCTAAACAAACCGCACCAGGTTACAAATAATAAAACGAACCTAAAATAAACAGGCATAAACAGGCTGTTATAAAAAAAAGGTGTCTGATGTACTAAAATGTCGTTTGTCTAAACCAAATGCTCCGTCTATGCTCGGTGCGATCCTTTTGACCCCCGTAGATTGGCTCATTCGGCTTGACTCAATGACACAATCCCCGGAGTGTATGATTGAAATGCGAAATCTTGACATGCACCATTTAGCCAGGCGCAACCGGACCGGTAGTCCAGCCCCCCGGTGATAGTCCAATCCAAAGTGTGGAACATCCACACGGCAAAGAGCGGGTAGAGGAGGGCTTGGGAAGGGAGGACTGATTAGCCTGGACTGGACGGATTCGCAGAACCTGGCTGACCTTAATTAGTGCTGACGATGGCGGATCAATCCCAACCTAACCCAACCGGATGACTCTGGAGGGGGAGCTTTTCTGATTATAGGTCACTCCGTAAGGGCACTCCGCAACGCCAGTATTGCAACATGAGCGGCACAGCGAACGATCGATAAATGATTGTTTTTAACATGATCGAGCCCACTCACGGGCCGAAGAAAGAACCCTGAACGTGCATCACGTGCGTTTCTTCTGCCGACCTCGAACCAAACGCGCGATTAACAAGCCCGGCCGGCACGTCATCTAATGATGGAATCCGAAACCGCGCTTGAATGGATTTAAAGTAATAATTGAAATAGAAAATTATCAACCCAAATGGCAACGACGAGGAGGAAAAAACGCCGCTCACGCGACACACGCAAACGGGGTGCCGGTCGGCCATGTTGCCAATACCATCGCCACAGACCGGTGGGATAATTATTGTAGGAATTGCTCAAAATCAATCAACTCTCCGTCGAAAGTTAACAGTGCACCAATTATCCTTTTTAGATTTTTTTTTTACATCGGGCCCGAAGGGCAAACCCCGGGACGTACGCTTAGTGTTTGCACTTTACACTACTTCACACCTTAGGAGTGCTGCAGCCCTAATAGACCGTCGGCCCCCCCTTTTTTTTACAGACTTTACACAAAGTATATGAAAGCAGGAAACAATTCCACTACTAATGGCATCACACATTACGCCGGAAATGTTTCGGAACGCTTTCGATGAATTGGGGCACCTTCCGAACTCGGCCGTCTGGTTCCGGACGGCGAAGAAAATGCACCATCTCGCAAGGTCGTCTCGTACGATCGCACTCGAATATTAACTGATGGTGTAACCTTTCACCGTACGGTTCAACACATTTTCGCACATTTTAATGGGTCGGTGGAGCGTA
>KZ061592.1:231349-251136 GCA_002091835.1 Anopheles maculatus | reverse complement strand
AGACCCGGAACAGTGCGATAAGAAGCACCCGAAACACCTAAACAAACCGCACTAGGTTACAAATAATAAAACGAACCTAAAATAAACAGGCATAAACAGGCTGTTATAAAAAAAAGGGTGTCTGATGTACTAAAATGTCGTTTGTCTAAACCAAATGCTCCGTCTATGCTCGGTGCGATCCTTTTGACCCCCGTAGGTTGGCTCATTCGGCTTGACTCAATGACACAATCCCCGCAGTGTATGATTGAAATGCGAAATCTTGACATGCACCATTTAGCCAGGCGCAACCGGACCGGTAGTCCAGCATCCCCCCCCCGTGATAGTCCAATCCAAAGTGTGGAACATCCACCGGCAAAGAGCTGGTAGAGGGCTTAGGAAGGGAGGACTGATTAGCCTGGACTGGACGGATTCGCAGAACCTGGCTGACCTTAATTAGTGCTGACGATGGCGGATCAATCCCAACCTAACCCAACCGGATGACTCTGGAGGGGGAGCTTTTCTGATTATAGGTCACTCCGTAAGGGCACTCCGCAACGCCAGTATTGCAACATGAGCGGCACAGCGAACGATCGATAAATGATTGTTTTTAACATGATCGAGCCCACTCACGGGCCGAAGAAAGAACCCTGACCGTGCATCACGGGGGTTCTTCTGCCGACCTCGAACCAAACGCAACCAAACGCGCGATTAACAAGCCCGGCCGGCACGTCATCTAATGATGGAATCCGAAACCGCGCTTGAATGGATTTAAAGTAATAATTGAAATAGAAAATTATCAACCCAAATGGCAACGACGAGGAGGAAAAAACGCCGCTCACGCGACACACGCAAACGGGGTGCCGGTCGGCCATGTTGCCAATACCATCGCCACAGACCGGTGGGATAATTATTGTAGGAATTGCTCAAAATCAATCAACTCTCCGTCGAAAGTTAACAGTGCACCAATTATCCTTTTTAGGTTTTTTTTTTACATCGGCCCCGAAGGGCATACCCCGGGACGTACGCTTAGTGTTTGCACTTTACACTACTTCACACCTTAGGAGTGCTGCAGCCCTAATAGACCGTCGGCCCCCCCTTTTTTTTACAGACTTTACACAAAGTATATGAAAGCAGGAAACAATTCCACTACTAATGGCATCACACATTACGCCGGAAATGTTTCGGAACGCTTTCGATGAATTGGGGCACCTTCCGAACTCGGCCGTCTGGTTCCGGACGGCGAAGAAAATGCACCATCTCGCAAGGTCGTCTCGTACGATCGCACTCGAATATTAACTGATGGTGTAACCTTTCACCGTACGGTTCAACACATTTTCGCACATTTTAATGGGTCGGTGGAGCGTACGCTTGTGGCACACGGAGGAACACGTTCGTCGTAAAGTTGACAGGTTGAAACTTTAAGCTGCTTTTGAAGTGAGGTGATTGGTGACGTTTTGTGGTGTGCAGAGGGCGTATAGAGACTCCGGTAGTGAATGTCCAGTTTTTTTTTGTTGCTGCTGTTTGTTTTACTTAAGGCATCAGCATGGGCACGTTTTCTTTGTTCTTGTATGATTTGACCTAGTTTGCACGCACCTTTGATAATTATAAGCCGAGCGAAAAAAAAAAAACGCGATTCTACATAGGAACGTGCTGAAGTTATAAAAATGATGTTATGAAAAATGGTTTTTATATTCAGCGAAAGATAAGAGGGCATGCAGGGTATGGTATACTAAATTTGATCCACAACAACCTTCGGGGGTTTGAGCCCGAAGCACAAGACACTGAACCTACTACATTAGCATTTATTTGTGTTTGTGCATTGGTTTTTCTTTCAATGGATGTATCCGTTACTATTGCTGATAGAAAGGAGTGTTTAAGGATAAGAAACTTAACCAATTATTAGGCACTACAACTGCTTCACTGTTTTGGCCTCAAATCGGCCTGACATACTACCTTCTCGATAGATCCAGTCCACCACTTTGCAGCTTCTGTGGCGTCGACATTACGGTCCGCCACATCCTCACCGATTGCCATGGATACACTACACACCGAACCACCTGCCAACTTGATACCGACTAAGTCATCATGCTATCACCCGACAAACAACAGCAGAACCGCCTCATCCGATTTGTACACATCAGCAACCTGTACCGAGAAATTTAAATTCAACGCTCAATAGTTTTACCAATACAAGAATTACTTATAATAGAGGTAAGCCATACTCGCAATAGTTAGTATAATAATAGTAATAATAGCAATAATAGTACGACATATAACAATAGACAGAACATTGGCCTACTGAAGAAGTCTTGGAAATCGCTTCCAATCTAGAGCCACCATTTGCCAATCATCTTAAAGAAATCTTTATGAGCATCTTCTTCTCGAAAGTGACTACGAGTATGTGAATAATGGGGCTATAAAAGTTCTATAAAACATCAGCTTGGTTCGGTTGATGACGTTGTTCTTAGTGCCGACGCTTGATCTCCAGAAAGGTTTGTTAAGAGTTTGGATGATTTCGATCGCCTACCTGTTCATAATTGATACTTAAATCAGTGTTTGTGAGTAGGACCGCCAGGACGGAATGCCACCAGTATTTTGGTTTTCGCATGTTTCTACTACTAAATAGTACACACAAGCCGATGATATCTATACCAACAGCGTGGCGTAGTTTTCATCTCCGATAGAAAACAGCTATACATATATCCACGCTCTACAACGTACAAATCGTTTCTAAAGTTCGAACGTATTTGGACCAGTTTTGTGCCATACGAATAGTTCAAAAATTTCTAAAAGGATATTTGCATGACAAATATCCGCTGCGATACCAAGAGAGCATGATCTAAAGTATAATCTCCACAAGTTGGTAGAATTAGTAAGTGGGCAGGGCAGTAATTAGTACGCTCCCACTAGAACAACATGGCCCCGTGACGCGTGATTGGAGAAAGCGCGCGCTCTCTTTCGCTCTCGTTTGTTACTAAGCTACGCAATGTGATGCTACTACGATGGTTTCCTTTAGCCGTGCGAGCCTAGTACAAAGGGATCGAACTGAGGAGAATGGAGTGAAAGTGCATAATCAACTTCTGTCTCTCTCTCTCTCCCACTTTGCCGTTGATGCTCAATCAACACGTCATACTGATCGTGCCGGCAAAACATGATCCAGCAATTGCGGAAATCAGTGACCCGAGCGTGTAATGATAATTACGCCAATAAACAGATACACCATGTCATTATTGTCTCGCGATCGGGCGGCAGCGTGGTTGTTCGCCAAATTGAAATAAAGCTACAATGGTGTTATGCTGGCCGTAAGCAGGTGTTCCCTTGTCATTCTGCTTAACGTGCATTAACAGTTGTTGTTTAACGTTTCTTTCGGGGCTTAGAGATGACACCGAGAGAGAGTCAGTATTTATGTTGCGTTTTTATGTTGCCTGGCGGCAAGATGTTTCGCGGATTAAGTGTTGTGAAACTGGTAATGAGATGTTGGGATGAGACACTGTTGAAAGTTTGAGTAGCATAATGATCGTTTGCAGAGTATTGCTCAACGTTTGAGACACTTTTATGATTTTATTTAGTAATTTTGTGTTTTGCTTTCAAAATCCTATTACATTATTTTTTATACTCTAACAATTACAGCGTAATAGTGACTTGGTTCTGGATAAATTACTTGTTCCCTGTCGTTTCCCTTACTGCTATGCAGCTTCCGGCGAACATCACCAATCTACTACTACTACTACTCGCGTGTGTTTAAGGACGAACGCAGCATTTCGTATGCCGACTTAGAGGCTTCAGTTCTGGAACGAGAAAAGGCAGAATAGTTGCTATTACGTTCGAGAACATGATTTTGTTACAACAACCACCGCATACCGTAGTGAAACGATCGGCCTCAGAGCGTTCCGAATGTTTTGGTATAGGAGCGGATTGACCGTCTCTTGTTGGTGCAGCAAATCTCGTAATGTGTCCGCACCGTCAATCCCCCATTCCTTGAGCGGTGGCAAAATCTTCGAATGTTTTTTCACGCAAAAATAGCAACGGCCGGATGATCCGCACATCTCCGTCGAGCGATTGCGATGCTTCGTCGGAACGCTGTACGGCTTGCAGTGCACAAAGCTCGCCGCGATAAAACAGCGATGAAAGAAATCGATCAGCCAGCTTGTCTAACGTACTGGCCATCGCTAACACATTGTACTGCCGGGTGCGTGCGTGCCGCATGAGCTGATCGCTTAGTGATTCTTTTGTAGCTGTTTGTGTTGGAAGGAAGAAAAATCTCGCATTACTCCACGTGCACAGTAGTATTGCGTGCCTTCGAAGGTACCTTGCGGTTCGTAGAAGTACGTCACACCGAGCTCCTTCAGGTACAGCATTAATGTTCGCGGGTCAACTTCACAGTCCCCGCTGCCGACAGTGACGGCGGCCAGCTCAACCTTTAGCTGCCGCGTTTGGCAAAACTGGTGCAGGAGATGTAACAAGCACAGGGAAGAGCTGCTGCCGGACAGGCACACCAGGACACGGTCACCTTCCTGCAGCATCTGGTACTCGTCTAGTGCCTGGTGGAAAGTGGTAGAGCAAACATACGGCTTTACAATTACAACCATACGCTAACGACGACCTGTTATCGACTGGTCCAATTGCATACCGGAGATGTCCAATGTCCAGACACCGTCTAGCGTTTTTAATCGTGCGGTTAATGAGCAGTATGAATGGTCTTAGCTGGTCGCGTCTGTCTCGTTCCAATTAACATACCGACGTCTTTGCGTGTGTGTTTAGTGAGGGGAAATGTTTCTCAAGGATACACGTTGATGCGAAGTAGCGTAAGAATAGGGTTGGGTTCTACTAAGCGTTTTAGCTACGTTTTAGTACACAAAATGGATTGTGATTGAGCGTAAAAGAACTAATTAACATGACTCCTCTGCTTGCGCTAGTTTTACAAATCGAATGTAAATTTTTTTAAACTTAATGCTTTAAATCAGGAGCTTGATTAATTAATGACAACATTTAATGCAAATAAACTTTGTACAGAGCTCAACACAGTTGAGTAGAGAAACTTAGGTATGATCTCGAGGCTCAAACAGTCCACAATCAATGCATCCGATGCCAATTTAAAAACAGTAAAAATATTAATTTAATCTACTCATATTCTGCACATTAGCCGAGTTCGATAAGAGGTATAAGAACCCTGCATTTTCCACGACTACAGCGCCAACTGTGCAGAATGGTGGACAACTATCAAAGCTAGAAACACATATTTATCCAAGACTAGCACACCTGTACGCGGATAGTAACGACATCTAGGTGTCATATTTACAACTATTGTGAAGAATTTCAAACACATCGTTCGAAAAAGGTTCAAATTGCTCCTAGAATATTTCACGCTCTGAATGTAAGTGTTCTGGGGGATTGGAAAAAGATGATTTAATCCGTCCAGAAAAAGGATTTACAGATAGAAAACCAGATACAAGATTGAAATACCTATTCCGAAAAAAAAGAAAGCATTAAAGGAAAATAGAAACAACTGTTGGAAATACGTTACAAGCTCTATCCTTTACGAAACACCGTTTAGAAAGCCAAAAAACTATTTCCAATGTTCATACCCAAAACCAGTAATCGACCGTTTTGTTGGATGTTTAGACTACACCGGTTGTATCTTACAATTGTTAATAACTCTACACTGCTGCTGCTGTTCCTGCTTGCCTATTGTAAAGCTGTATGTGGACGTAGCGGCTGCACAATTCACAAGATTTCGGGTTTTGAAAATGGAAATTATTGAAGCTGGGAAAAAGAGGATTTCGATTAACTTGTCGTGAAATATGTGTGTATATATATATATTTGTCTCTATCTCTATCTTATTCGCGTTCTTCGCTTATATCACACCTGTTTCGTGATTTAGCTTGCTGTTAACGATGGCGCGCTTGCTGCAAGAATAATGATTTTCATTTCCCGATTAAACATTCTACCTATCAATGAACAATTACGATTCACCCCCTCTTGGATTTGCTCTCTAATGACTGAACATGTGTAAGGTACAAGATACATTATCAAAAGCTTTAAACTCTTTCTGTTTCACAAACATTGGCGACAGATAAATATATACCACATACTTTAGTTACAATTACACGCGAATACGGCTTTTCTATAGCAGCTTAAAGGCTTAACTAAATAGTAAATACAGCAAATGTAATGCTAGGGTTAAGATATTACACCACGCATCCGATAGCAAATAGTTTAGTGGCGTTGATTCTTCCGATTCGCATGTTGCTGTTGCTCTTGACATGATGATACAGATTTGCACCAGAAAGGTTGCTGCAGCGGGCAGGTGCAACGTCAATATGACATACGGTCGTGAAGATGGTGAAAACCCGGAAAGCTAAGTAACTGAATTATATTTTACATCGTTCCCGCGGCTAAAACAAATCTTCCACAACCTCTGCAACAATACGTTCCTTTGTCTGCTTCATCTCCGACCGATTTCATCTTATATTTTAAACATTTCAGCCAACTTCACGAACATCTATCGCATCATTTACACCGTTCGACAGCAACAACAACAAAAAAAAAATACAGCAACGGAGGGAATAAGAAAAAAGAAACAAAAGTACGTTAAAACAATCTTCAAACAATAGCGCGGCAAACACGAAACTATGAATTTCACGTGCCCAACGAAATGCAAAACTGTAACAAATAACGTGAACGAAAAAACTAACAACACTAACGAACTAACGCACAAAATAACGACCACACACTCTAGTTGAAGAAGCCTTAACTCAATGAAAGTAAAACCGTATTACATTCTAATCAACCATAACGGATCGTTTAACGAATGATGCCACAGATTCGCTTTCTCTCTTTCTTCCCTGCTACACTTTTCCTACAATCTTCCCTTCTCTATTCCTATTGTATAAATTCTCACAAAAAAAACAAGATTAACATAATGTTAGTACGTCATTTTAAAAATTGTTTCATTAGTTAGTAATGCTTTCGCTTGCCACCAGCGCGCTTGGTTGTATGCGTTCTTTCGAGCTGTCCCCTTCAACGAAAGCATGCAGTTGCAGTTAAGTGTTGCCCTACCAAAAAAACAAGCCAACCAATCAGTAGCCATCATACTACCCAAACTACATTTGTTAGTGTGTAGCTGCTTTTGCGCAATGTCATGCACATGAAATGCAATGCACCAGAGATGAAATATGAAGCTTTGTTGTGTATTTTGGTTATTAAAATGTTCCCTTTTCTGTCGGTTAAACTGTGTCACGAATCGTTTCCGCAGCGCAAGTTCCGCACCACACACGTTCACTCGTGGGGTTGTCGCGTCGTGGGCTTATGGTAAAAATGCATACATCCTCATATATCCGGTTGCAATAAAATGTGCCAATTTTGCCGGCATGCAAAACGGGCATGGACAGTTATGGACGAAACAACGGAAACAACAACAACGGAACGGAAATGCAAGCGTGCAAGTAAGGTGACAGTAAATAGCACAAAATTAATCGTTAACCTCAGCTGCCTGCTTCCAGACTTCCTTCGGCATCTGGTGCCACTGGATGGTGCGGACGGTGCTGCCACCGGTTACCGATGTTACACACGGTGGTTGAACGATCGGTCCAGCCTCCCCAGACGGAGTGCGGTTGAGGACGTGTTGCTGACGGGTAAGTGGGACCTTCCCCGCCGTGTTACCGTCCACGTGAGCTGCGGTGCCGTCCGATGTTTCAATGATCGATCCACCCGATGGTTCCGATATGAGTCGACGCGGTGGGAGAGTTGGTTTACTGGAACTGTCCACATCCGCCGAGACTGTGCGTATTCTGTGGATGGAAATTGGGGGAAGGGAAAAAAAAAGCAAACATCATTCATTGTTCTAGTCATCCTTTGAGTTGTTTTATCGGGTATATGTTTCAACAGTCTTTGCCTAACATTACAATTAATGAGAAATGAATTTCCAGCGAAATACCAAATACCAAACATTCACCGTGACTGAAATGATGTTACGCGGTTGCGAATGTTAGCGGTTCGTTTCAACGCACAACACACTGCCTTACCTATCGTTGCCAGACATTCTGCCCACTTTGAAGCGGTTACCCTCGTCGGCTGCATCACAAAAGTTCATATTGATACCGGAATCCTGCGAGGACATGGTTGACGACCGTGGATCGAAACTCTTCGCAATAGCGCTAACGTAGTGTAGCGGCGGTCCCATCATGCCCATGTGTTCTGGGCTGGCCGCCGAGCTTGGCCTCGGGAACGATTCCGACCGATGCTTGCTATTGTCGTTGTCGGCGGACCGGGGCCGATGGATTTTGGCGTCCGGCGTTATATCGCTGTACCGTTGTTTGATCAAGCTAAAGATTTAGCGTCCAAGCATGATGTGGGACCGATAGGGGGGGGGGAGATGTGTTTCGTTTATGATAATGATGTGGCGCGTATGATGGATGAAGGATTATATGGTTTGTGGCAAGCGATGGTGGTGCGCACCGTTGAGGACAACATATAACAGGAGCACAGAAAAAGGAGAAAGAGAGAAAGAGAAAAAGAGACAAAAAGAGAAAACGAGGAAGGCTCCCGTTAGCGATCGGTGGTTATACTAGCCTACGGCATGGTTTTTTTTTTTGGGGGCAGTTGGGACTAAAGCCTTGCCAGCAACGACAACCAAAAACGAGACATTATCGTACAGTTACAACAGTAGCCGAAACAAATCACACACACACACACACTACTTAAATACTAAAAACATAAATTCGATCCCCATGCCCAGAACGACAATTACAGTTTGTGTCCTCCTGCAGCTGCGTTCCCGTGTGGTGGCTGGTTTCCACTATTCGCTCCCCCGTTGTTGCGCAGTATGTCCGGTGGTGAGTTTTTGCGCGAACCAAGAAATCCTTCGGGGGAAATGATTTCGTCCACCGCATTCACGACATCCCGTATCTCCGACTTCACCTCGTTCGTCATCTCTTTGCTGAACTCGCGCAAATAGTCCACCACGTCGCTGGTTGATATGGAATCGCGTTTGTTTTCCACGGGTAAATGGCTGCAAATGGTTATGAGAGAATGAATTCGAACGTTAGATGTATACGGTGGTACACTTTGGTGAACATCCTGAAGCTTACCTTAGCTGTCCGAGCGAATTAAAGTTCACCAAGCTGCTCATCTCGATACTGTCCGTACTCTCGAGGACGTCCTCGACTTTGCTGATCACCTCCCGTATCTCGGATTTGATCTCGGTGGCCAACTCCTTCGTCATCTCCTTCACGTACGCCTGGATATCTTCCGTACTTTCACTGCAGCTGCTAAAGGAGAATCGTGAAATGGTTGTTAGTAGAACGCAAAATGTACTTTTAAAGTAATACAACAAATATCGTGTTTTGAAGGAGACGATATCGAAGCTTCGGGGTATGGTTAAGCACATCGACATGATTAAAAGTGAAGCCACGCAAAAGATATGGGAGGAACACATAATACGACGCTCACATGCAAATAGAACATAAAATCGTGTAGCAGCAGTTAGAGTTTGTACTAAGCCTTTCTGCAAACGAATGCGACAAATGCTTTTACAAAATATAAAAACTAAACTTGAAACACCAATTTCATGCAGCGTGTTGTGATTTATAAATCAAAATGGAAGAATGCGTTAATCAGGAAGCCGAGCATGATGGAGCAAAACAAGGAAACCGATGAGTAGTAGTAAATGGGATGCAAAAGGAAAGGTGGCGAAACACCAGCAACGACGTAACAGCACTTCGGTTCTAACCTTCCCATAAGCGATCGTAGATTAGGAAGGCTCGGTGTCGGCGATGCCGTGCCTGGCTGTGGTGGGCTTTCGTTGCGCTGCAGGCTAACGTCCGTCTGGCTGCTGCACGAGCAGGACCGTTGCTTCGGAAGTCGACCCGTCATCGTGGGCAGCGGAATCGGTGCTGTAGCTGCGACCGACAGTGGACGGCGCAACTGTGGCCGCTGTTGTGACGGAGCCGGCATTGACTGTTGCGTTTGATAGGCGCGTTGTAGTACGGTGAACGGCTGGTGTTGATGGGGTTCCACCAGCCCAAGGCTCGCGCGTGTTTGAGGTCCAAGTGTGTGCAGATTTGCATTTCCGGCACCAGCTAACGAGTTAGTGCCATATCCATCGCTTACGGCACTGTTGCCCCGAGCTTCCTCCTGCACGTTGTTCACGTCCCGTGCTGTAAAGCTACTACCGATGTGTGTCCGATAGCTGGCGGCTCCCCAACTGTGACATCTGCGCGTGTATCCGAATGCAGCATACGGGCGTGTTCGTGTTGGAATGAAAAGTTAATCTATTATATCCCATCGGTGATGCTCGGGTTTAAGTGAATAAAGGGGGAGCGAGTTGAACCCTGAAAGTGATCTCTTTTCTTGCTACAAAATAACATAGTAACATCCAAGTGCCGGGAACTCGGATACTAACAACGATCTGAGCGAATCGCTCTTCAGAACGTGCACAGAGCAACGCGGGCGCAAGCGAGCAGATTAGTTGCAGGCTCATTCGCCAGCCAAACACTGCTTACTCTTGGATTAGTCACACACATGCTCAACTGCCGCCTACCAAAGATCGACGGTCGGGTGCAGTTATGTGGATCGTGCTTACCTGTTACGACTGACATTCATGTCACGCCCGATGGGACCACATGTTGCAACGATTCCGGCAGAAGAAGAGGTACCGACGTGACCCGTTGCCATCGGTGAAGTGTTGAGTAAGGTCGTCACCTCTCCTCCGACCGAAAATCTCACCATCGGCGGTGATGAGGTCGGAGTAGGACTGTGCGATTGGCAAGGAGAGGATGAGTTCTGCCGACGGTTCGATATCTGCAGCGGAGATGCTGGCAAACTGCGGCTCTTGAATCGTTTGATGTCTAACGCCGACAGGCTGTGGTGTCGATGAATTAACATCAGCGACGAGTTTTCAGGTACTATTTAGGAGCGGGGAAAGTACAATAGAAAAAAGGACTGTGATGAATGTTCGGCTTGTACAGGTTAACGCTCTACTTACTTCTAGTAGGATCGAAGGGTACTGTATTTTTAACATTATGCGAATGACCTAGCAACAGTTCGTGTGCTTCCCCAGACAGCATGTACCACCGAAGCTTCTCCATTGCCACATTCGGTAGCTTCAGCACGATTTCCTCCGTGGTGGACCGTTGAGCCATTTTACGCGCGCGATTAAAGAGATTCCTCGCCGTCTGTAAGCAGTCCGAATAGTTCTGCGGAAATGAACCCGGGCCAGAAATGCGCCGATCGGAGAACAACATTTTGCCATCGATGTACCGGATGGCGCCAAGCCACTTCCGCTCCTTTGCCAGCGAGTTTGAATGGTGTCGCCATTCGCCCGAACGTTCGTCCACTTCGTATTGAGGCAGCAGCTTCCAGGCCTCGGTAGCCACCATCTTGAGTGCTTCCAGTATGAAGGCCACTTCCGCTTCCGGCATGAAAAAGGGGAACGTGATACGCGTGTATCCCGGGTGCAGACAGCCCGCCTTCAGCGACTCATCGTTCAGCAGTTTCTCATACTCTACCATCAGCTGGGGATTGATACCGAGCGAATCGCCGACCATATTGTCGGCCGTTGCCTGAATACCGAACACATCGTTCAGCACGGCTACCACGAACCGATGGTGCAGGAAGGCGCCCCTCGGATGCCAACAATAGAAACAGAGCGTGGTAAGAGAGTCGCGGCGAAAGATGGTGGGTCTGTTCTCCGGTGCGTCCCGGCTGACGGGCATTCTGGCGGATGACGTCGCAACCACAATCCTGCTTCACCAGTACGACGCGCTGTCAGTATGGGACCACTCGATGGCTGCATCGTGTGCACCGATCTGCACCAATCCCGTACTGCCCGGTGCACAGAAAGACGCCATATTTTTCCACTGCAATCGGCTGGTCGGTGGAGTGCAGGCTCCTGGTGTGCTAGTCATTAAGCGTAGGTTAATCGAACACAGTACCTCCTTCCTGACCGACTCCGTCGGGGTTGTCGGTGCCGTACGAGCCGGACTCGTGCTGCAGCTGAAAGAGTCGCTCGGTTCGCAGGCCATCATGGGCCGCATGGAGAAAACGTGCAAGCAGATGCTGGCCCACGTGCGCACCATTCCGGAGATTGCCCTGCTCGGGCCCCCGTGCACAACGGCCAAGCGTCTTACCACGCTCTGTTTCATGGTTCGGCATCCGAGGGGCGCCTTCCTGCACCATCGGTTCGTGGTAGCCGTGCTGAACGATGTGTTCGGTATTCAGGCAACGGCCGACAATATGGTCGGCGATTCGCTCGGTATCAATCCCCAGCTGATGGTAGAGTATGAGAAACTGCTGAACGATGAGTCGCTGAAGGCGGGCTGTCTGCACCCGGGATACACGCGTATCACGTTCCCCTTTTTCATGCCGGAAGCGGAAGTGGCCTTCATACTGGAAGCACTCAAGATGGTGGCTACCGAGGCCTGGAAGCTGCTGCCTCAATACGAAGTGGACGAACGTTCGGGCGAATGGCGACACCATTCAAACTCGCTGGCAAAGGAGCGGAAGTGGCTTGGCGCCATCCGGTACATCGATGGCAAAATGTTGTTCTCCGATCGGCGCATTTCTGGCCCGGGTTCATTTCCGCAGAACTATTCGGACTGCTTACAGACGGCGAGGAATCTCTTTAATCGCGCGCGTAAAATGGCTCAACGGTCCACCACGGAGGAAATCGTGTTAAAGAAAAAGTTAAAGCTATAGATAAACCTACACACTAGTCGAAGGTTGGGTTACTTACTCATATAAATGTGACTGCAAGCCTGTAACGGCTGATATGCAGCTGATATCACCAAATGCCGGTAAAACTTCCTTATTTATATAATCTTCTAAAAACTGCAACGAACGTCCAGACGAAGCATAATCGGCATATACCACTGTAAGTAAAAAAAGCGATAAAGAAAATGCGTTTAGAATACAGGAATTAATTTGTTTTGTAGACTATAAAAAAATATAAACCATACATGTGGTGATATTTTTGTTTTTAAAATGAAATGTTTCGCGATTGTAGTTTAAAACTTTACACCCAGATGGCGCTCTGCGTGGTCGCCATTTTGTTTCGAACTCCGAATGAAATGTCAAACTTCGGACAACTTCGGCGCATGCGATGTGCTGTGCGTGTTCAGTTCGTGAGCAAATGTCAGAAAGTGTTGTTTTTTCGTCGGCGGTGCATTTTCTTCAACATCGAAGCCGCTACTTTTGTGTGTTTTCCGCAGTTTTTCAGTGATTTTCATTCCATTTCCACCGTAAACGGTCTACGCGGGCGCTGAACAAGACAATACAGGATGGAAACTATCTTTGAAATACAGCGCCGCTTGCACGAAGAATGCGATCGTTTGGTGATGGCTATGTCGGAGGAGTTGATGATCCCAAAGAAGACGGTAAGTGTGGACCGTGAATAGTAATGGTAAACTGTCTAATGCTATTATCTGCTATCCTATTACTAGACAAAAGAGAAAGTGCTGGCAGACCATAGAATAAAAATCTACCTGGAGCGGTACCAAACATGCTCGAAATCACTGCTGGAGCTCTACCAAGACAAGGACGGCGAGCGGAAGCAGGAAATCACAAACATGAGCGTGAACGAGTTCAAAGAGTTTTACAGCCAATTTAATGGGCTGATTGAGTTCCACTCCAACCATGGCAATAATGTGGCAGTGCCGGCATCAATCGAGTTCGACAAGCTGAAGGAGCAGCTGAACGATCCGGTGTACCTTGCCGAGGTGGTGAAATTCAGCGACGTTGAAAACTACGGCCAGTATCTGGATCTGCACGAGTGTTACGATAACTTTGTGAATCTAAAGGGCATTGACAAGATCGATTACATTACGTATCTGTCGGAGTTTAACAAGTTTGTCGACATTTCACGCAAACAGAAGAACCTGAAGTACAAAGGCTACCTGCAGCTGCTTCACGATTATCTGTTCTCGTTCATCACCCGAAGCAGACCGCTGTTCTTCGAGCTGGAACATACGGTGAAGCGCAACGAGCTACAGTTTGAGGATATGTGGAAAAATGGCATCGTTCCGGGCTGGGAAAAGGTACGCGATGTGGATGACGATGCACTAATCAACTTGAACGAGTTTGGCAAGTGGGAAGATCTAACGTACCTTGGGCTAGATCGATTGAAGGCCGCTCTGCAGGCACTCGGTATGAAATGTGGCGGCACGCTAGAGGAGCGAGCGCAGCGCCTTTTTGCCTCGAAGGACGACAAAAATCAAGAGAATGAACGCAAGCGGATGATGAACCTCAACAAAGAGAAGGACATCGCGCTGCTGGAGTACAAGATAGCGAAGCTAGCGGAACTGGTCGATGATCAGATTTACGAGACGAAAATCAATTTGCAGCGCAAGCAGGCCCGCTACACGCTGGACGAAAGCGATGAGGACAGCATGGATGAAGTGGAGTCGGACGACGATGATGGCATACCATACAATCCGAAGAATCTGCCGCTCGGGTACGACGGCAAACCGATCCCGTACTGGCTGTACAAGCTGCACCAGCTGCACTTTACGTACGAGTGCGAAATCTGTGGCAACTACAAGTACAACGGGCCGAAAGCGTTCCAGAACCACTTCTCCGAGTGGCGGCACGCACACGGTATGCGCTGTCTGGGCATCCCAAATACGGCGCACTTTGCCAACATTACGAAAATCGAGGATGCACTGGTACTGTGGGACAAGGTGAAGGAACAAACATTTTCCAAGATGTGGGTGCCGGCGAACGAGGAAGAGTTTGAAGACTCACGCGGAAACATTCTCAGCAAGAAGGTGTACCTTGATCTGCAAAAGCAGGGATTGCTGTAGACACGGAACGAAGTAAGACGGTGGACGGTGTTGTTCGTAAAAAAGACTAAAAAAGAATATTTATCTCTCTGCCGCAGTTGGCGCCAGCGAAACAGCGATCCCAATCGTGTAATCCAAGCACGCTGTTTACGTTTCGAGTGCCCGTTTCGTAATTTGCATCCAAAGGTCTGCTGCTGTTTGCTGTCATGAAAGCGCGGCATTTGCATGCGGTGTTTGTTTGAGAGAGAAAGAGAGAGAGATGGAACGAACAACACTCACGAAACTGTTCTAATTTTAACCGTACACGAGGAAGAAGGACCTTCTTTGCCGTTTGTACCGATCATCATGCACCGGTATTATCACGATCTGTCACCTACTCCTTCGCTTAAGATAGAATAAAATATGATCAGGCAAATAAAGTGTGTAAATGTGTGGAAAACATCAGGTCCATTTAGTAAATAGGGCTCGCAGACAGAGGATGAAAGAAACATTCCACCGAAACCGCCTGCTATGATCAGAGATGACAATGGAAACAAAACGTGATAAACAAACCGCTTGTAAAAAGCTCAAGCTCCAGGTGCTAAATGTGCAATAATGAACACAAATAGCAGAAACGTTTTGTTTTATTTACAGGCCTAACTTCCGCTATCACGGCTAGGAGCCATTCTGTCTTAGTTGTTTTGTGCGTCAACGTCTTTTCTTTTTGTTTTTTTGCATGAGAGTGTTAACAACGTGCAAAACAGCAAGTGGCTCGTGGCCGAGCGGAACGGTTAAGAAGGGGCAGCACGTAAGGTGGGAATTGGTTTTGCTTAACTAATGGTGGTGCCTTTCAAGCGAGACAAGTTGCAAGCTTCCAGCCAAACAGCAGCGTTAATTGCCCGTACGCCGTCGTTACTAGAGGGCATAAATCGATTACTTTCAAATCGCTACGATTAAGCGACACTCTTGACATTCGCTCGACGCGTTTAGCGCGTGTTTCGTGTTCTCTGCCTTGAGGGGACAATCCTTTGATCATCGCTAATGAAGACTTCTGTTCAGCGGGAGATAATCAGATATGATTGTCTATCACAGGCTCTGCTGGGCAAAAAAATTGAAAAATGCTCCGAACGTCTCTCACACATGCCAACACCATCTTACCAATCAGTTCACACTTTAAGTGCAAAATCGCATGGACAGCGAGATAGATTCCGAATGGATCGTCGTTACATGATCGTAACGCAAACAGCACGGATGTTGGAATTGCCAAAAACAGGAGTGTATATTGCCGGTTAACACATGCGTGCGTTGAAAATGGCTGCGTACCGTTTATTTGCACAGTTGTCGACGACAACCATTTGCCATCGACCGAACGATGGCCGAGGTGAGAATTGCCACTTTTTGGAGCAACTGCTGAGTTTTTTGGCAAACAGAATGACGATCCGTGACGTTGCTTACGGGGTACACTCATTCAGTATGGAAATTTAATTTAGCAATCCCTTACCAGGGCAGCATTTTTACAGCTTTGTTTGTTCCAAAGAGACACAACGCATGGAAAAGTTGTTGATTTGGTGAGTTTGAAACACCCACAAAGCGATCATAGCGTTATGATTTCGTATCAAGTAAGTTAAACACTTCATTCAACTGAGTTTTGTGCTATACGTGTTGCAAAACTAAATCAAATTCAATTTCATTATCATATGTTTTGGAGCCCACTCATTTTCCCTCGTAGATCCTCGTACATACTTTGCATAACGCAATAATCTTTCCATGGCTCAAGGCTTCCCAAAATCACGTGACGAATGGAATGACGGCAAAAAAACAACGCAACGTTCCCGCGAAACCGTGCAGTGGTCCAAACCAGACAAACTTAGAACAGGAGTTGAGAAATAAAAACCGCTCCACGACGGCTTTTAGCTCACCGTTTGAGGAACTGGGATGGTAAACAGAAAAACGGTCTCGAATAAAAATAAATACGTCACCGGCACCCTCCCGGCCCATAGCTAGTGAAACTTTGTGTGTCGCGCGAAACGTGTACAAAAATAACGCAAACCGGTTGGACAATCGGAACCGGTCGGGTGTCTCACCGGGTGCGGCATGCTGGGCAATAGTAAGACAACATTCGGTTCGGTATGATCTGTGTTTGGCCTTTCGAAAAAAAAATGCTAAGAAGATAAAATCGTGCCCAAAAACCAACAATCGATCGTTGGCTTGATTCGATCGTTGGACGATGTGTTGAACTCGAAACCGCGTAAAAATCCAATGTCCTAACGCTCTCGGTCCATCGGCTTATCAGTACGCAAAATAAACCACTCGTCACATAGCTACTAATGCCGATAAAAATAGACCCCAGCTCTGACCAAGCCCGCCCGTACCGTCTAGTCTCCCAACCCAATGTCCTTCGACGTCTTCCTATCGCAGTGCAAAATATATTTTCGATTTATTGATTGATTACATGTTTTTCACTTCTTGCTTCTGTCGATATAATGCGATACGTGTTTTTGTTGTTACCGGGGCTGAGATAAGAAGGAAAGGCTGCTCACATTACTACAAGGCCAAATGAAGACGCTGGCTCGCTCGACTACCAGAGAGTACCGCGTCAAAAACCACACAACAAGGAAGTTAATTTATTGCTACAAAGCACGCTAGCTGCTCTCTCTCTCTCTCTCTCTCTCTCTTTGGGAAGGGAAGAAAGAAGGAATCTCAGGCGAAATAGTAGCTAGCAGAAACCCCCCCCCCATTTGGCAGAATTGGCAACACTCAAAACAAAAACACACTTTACGCTCTTCTCGGGCAGTCACAACACAACCGAACCGGTGGGGTAAGGCAAAAGAATGCGAAGCGCCAACCCCCGTTGTAGAAAAAAGGGGGGATGCTTCGAGAATCTGCCGCGTATCGATCCATATGATACGAAAGCGAAACAGAACCCCCCAAAAAAGAAAACCCCACAATACCACCCGGTTGAAGGACGGTCATTGTGAATAAACAACATCAACAGCATGCCTGCAATGTTGTTGCCGGGAAACGATATGTGGGGGTTTGTGTGTGTGTGTGTGTGTGTTTTACCCTGTCCCATTCATCTGACTTGGCTGGCTGGGCCGGCTGGCTCACATTCGGGCTGTTTTTCTGCTTTCTGTTGTTTCGATGACAGATCGAGCTACTGCTACTACTACTACTACTGCTACCGGGGCGATCGTGTACTAACAACACGACCGATCTACTCTATTAAATTAACGGCTCTCTGACGTAGAGCACTAGGCGACGCACGTGTTTTTGGAAACCATTTTACCGTACACACATCTCTCATACGGTCGGCCTAAACGAGTGCACTCTTCGTGCCGGTGGTTTGTGTGTCGTGGCATTTTGGGGCAAGTGCCGAGCGTATTGGTAGGGTTTGCTGAATGCCCGGCATTCACGAGAACCGGGTCAAAAACTTCTCAAAACACGTGCCCCATACACCGGCGGGGGCATGTGCGTGAGGTTAGGTTTTTGGTGAGGTTAGCCGCGAGTGTGTGCAACAGTCGACCATCACTATAGCGCCAACCAGAAACGCATTTGATGCCCTCGAATTAGGAATTGACCTAGATTTGTGTTTTGTATAGAAGCAAAATTGTCGTATCAGTGTGCGCCAGGTGTGCTCCAGTAACGCGATAAACAAACCAAAGCTTACGCAATGAATTGTTGATAAGATGGTACTGAAAAAAAGTCACTGGACGATAAGATGTTTGCAAGAACCGTTGCACCAGAACGGGGAAGTAGATATTTTGGACCAGAGAGGTTCAAATTGATACTGATAACACACCTACGATGGGGGGAGAGAGAGAGAGAGAGAGAGAGAGAGAGAGAGAGAGAGAGAGAGAGAGAGAGAGATACTGGTAAGCCATAAACGGAATGTAATGCATCAATGACCATTCCCATTCTTATCATGATGAAGACAATTTTGAGTAATGTTTAAGAACGCTCAGACAGCTTTTTGGGCCCTTTTATTTGTTGGACGTGGACGTTTCGATAACGTTGGAAAATTTGATTAAACCAGTTTTGAGCGATGGTAAATGAAGAGCATGGCGCACAGAAACTGCGAAGAATGTTCTTAAAATCGCTTACCAAAGTGTTACTGTCCCTGTCAATAAATTCTGTCACTAAACTAGGATATCCGGGGCACGATTTTCACCCGGGCTCTCCAATTCCTTGGCTTCGCGGATGACATCGACATCATCGGGCGAACATCTGCGGCGGTGTGCGAAGCGTACACCCGACTAAAACGCGAGGCCGATAGGATTGGATTGAGGATCAATGCGACGAAGACAAAGTACCTGCTTGCCGGAGGCTCTGACCGTGATAGAGCACGACTCGGAAGCAGAGTATTAGTTGACGGCGACGATCTCGAGGTAGTAGAGGAGTTCTGCTACCTTGGCACGATCGTAACTTCGGACAACAATGTAAGCAGCGAAATCCGAAGGCGCATTGTTCAGGGGAATCGTGCCTACTACGGACTCCACAAACTCCTGAGATCCAGAAGACTCCAACAACGAACGAAATACGCCATATATCGCACACTGATACGGCCGGTAGTCCTCTACGGGCACGAGTCCTGGACTATGCTGGCGGAGGACGCCAATGCACTCGCCATTTTCGAACGGCGGGTGCTACGGACTATCTTTGGCGGTGTGTGCGAGCAGGGCGTGTGGAGAAGGAGAATGAACCACGAGCTAGCTGAGCTGTTTGACGATGCAGACATCCTGACGGTTGTCAAAACCGGAAGGATACGCTGGTTGGGCCACGTGATGAGGATGCCGGACTCATGCCCTGCCAGGAAAGTGCTCGTCAGCGACCCGTTCGGCACGAGGCGTAGCTAGCTGAGCTGTTTGACGATGCAGACATCCTGACGGTTGTCAAAACCGGAAGGATACGCTGGTTGGGCCACGTGATGAGGATGCCGGACTCATGCCCTGCCAGGAAAGTGCTCGTCAGCGACCCGTTCGGCACGAGGCGCAAAGGAGCACAGCGAGCTCCCTTGCTGGATCAAGTGGAGTCAGACCTGAGGGATATCGGAT
>KZ061592.1:207920-219037 GCA_002091835.1 Anopheles maculatus | reverse complement strand
CAGCGTTGCCACACTTCCTTAACACATCCACATCCAAAAACCACCTGCGACCTAACGGTGGAAAGTATGCTGCAAAATTCGAAGCGCCCCGTACACATAATGGCATATCCTTCCCAATCCAATTTGTGAGTGCTGCTGGCTGCTCCCGGTTGGACAGTTGCGAAACAAATAAGAACCAACAATGTGTTAAAAATAAACATTAGCCAGCTTAGGCCGACCATCATGCTGCAGCAGGCGAAACAGACTTTGTCTCGCGCGAGAAATTGGGGAAGGATACAGAAAGAAAGTAGAACAACAACCACGACGGACGGCGACTTAATAGCGTGTTATCGCGCCCTCTGGTTTGGCAAAAATAGCGCCCCTCTCTCTCTCTTGCGTTTGGCTTAAACTGTGCGAGCTGTGATTTGAAGAAACGCTACGCGAATAAACCGCAAAATAGAAGCACGACATTGACCCATATTCTCATATGCGTTAACAACCGATCCGAGTGACAACCTTTCCTCACACACACACGAGTGTTTTTGAAGTTTTCTCAAATAGGATTCGTGCGGTGCTTGTGTGGGCGTGAATGCCAAACGTTTGTGTTTTGCAGGTCCGAAGCAGGTTTGAAGCCGTACGAATCATGGGTGAAGTACAGAGCTTACTGTGGATTGGAGTACGCTCTTCAGCGTCATCTCACAACATCTACTCTGCTATCAGTTCCGTAAAGTTTCGCCTGATAGGAACTCAAAATAGCTTTTACCAATTCAGTTTCTTCAACAATCCAACATCTCAACACAACTGACAACCTTCCGCTTACAAGTGAGTACCGGGAGCCGTTAGATCGCCGTGGCCCGTCTGGAGTGTTTCGCACCGAGAGCCTACGCTTGGTGTGTCTATTGCGGTGGAATCGGTGTCACAAGCTGACACTTCAAGAACAACCACCCCTCTTTCGAGGCTGGACGGCGGCGGCGGCGGCGGCCTGAAGTGATTGGGGTGTATTGAGTTTATGCCAAAGAGGTCTCCTTGTTAGTGTGCTACCCGTTCATTCGACATGAATGGGTAAATTGGCGAGCGGGTGGCAAGCGGCATAGCACCTTTCCAGTCGCGCGATTCGTTGTATCGATCGTATTAACGATGGTTGGAAAACGGTACAACTCCGGAAGAGGACTTCGAGTCTGGCATAGGCAATACTGTCTGTCTAGTACGCGATCTTGTGCGTTTGTCTGATACACGCGTGTTTTGCGATCGATCATCCCTTCTTTCGTGTACCCTGAATGAATGACTTGTTGTTGCTGTGCTTGCTGACGTTACCAAGAGCCCATAAACGGTAATGTGAACGTGCGAGAAGCACACTTGACTTTGGTAGGGTGCTTGCTTGAGTGCAAGAAGAGGCAAAACTACACAGTGAACCACCATCAACTTAGACGAGGCTATCCTATCTGTCCTTAAAAGAGTGTCTCTGTTCGCGAGATGCAGACCTGAGCTACGCACGCTTTGCTAGAATCAGCACGAATTTTCTGCGCGAATCAGAATTCCCAAAATGTGTGATGCTTGCTGTAAGAGGCGAAGGGAGGTTTGAGTTAATTTTCAGTACACACACACACACACACGCTGTGATGCAATCTGAGCACAGAAGAAACTGCGAAGAATCAAGGAGTTTGGCAAAATGCGAAACATTCAAAACGCTTTTTAACACTAACCTACTTTGCGAAGGTTATGCACGCCGCAAATTGCTTTACGCGCCGTTTGGTACCGCAACGGCAAACTGGTCGTTAGTGTTGAATATTATGAAAGGTTAGAAGAAAAAAACTCAACCTGTCTCAATACACCGACAGAGATCTTACTTTATGACGCACATCGGGCGGGGAGTACTCTTGTATCGGCAGGAAACATTCTTGCCAAGTTTGAAGGCCACAACGGGTTAATGCAGAGTCAAATCATTCCGGTTAACCAACCATTAGTAATGTACCGCCGGTGTTAGACCATCTTATATTAACATCTCAAACAAAAATCTTAAAAAAGTTGCTAATAATTTAATAACACAACCATAAAACTAAATTTTCTGTGATAATTTCTTCCGCTATTCAATATGAACGATCGGTCGATCAACCAAAGTCCAAAGTCTAGTAAATAAACGATCATAAGTGGCGCTTCGCAGCGTGATCCAACACTCTAAACAAAACTGCCCTCCGTCTTGCATGTTCGTCATAATGATGATAACATCATAATTTGCCAAGCTTTGACAAGAGTAGGCACAACACCGACTCATTCGCCGATGCTGATGCCGTTTATTTTTTGCATCAACGTTCAAGGCCTTCCACGGAGGGGATGATTATCTGCGCGATGGCACGCAGCAGCTTCATCATAAAGTGCTTGTAACCGAACAGCCTAACAGTCTAATGTGGAGCTATTGTGTGTTATATGTTGCTGCTGTTGCTGCTGTTGTTGCCGGATGCTCCACACAGCGCCCGCAGTACTGCGAATCAATGAACGGCCTTGACTGAGATCCGAACCTTGAAGTAAGCGTGCAACAAAAACGGACCCTTTGCTCGCCTGACCATTACCCACACTACAAAGCCGCACAAGGCATTGTCGATCTGCATAATTTGTAACCTGCGTCTGGGAGGACTCAGTTCAGGTGAAGTCTTTAGGGCGATATGCCGGTGAGGGTAGGAAAACAAGCAGAATGTCTTCAACCCCAACACGTGACACCGACTGCCGTGCGGAACGACCTGTTGCCGTGCGTTCTGATTGTGTTTTCCGCAGTGAAGCCCTGACACTGTAGGAGAAACACAAACATCCTTGAACTTTGCAGAAGTTCATCGTACGTCTCACAGTAGTCTCACCTCTGTGTCTCTGCGTGCGCTCGGCACTGGTGGTTGATGCACCACCTAACACGACAAAAGATCATAAAATCGCACCGCCAGCGCTATACACGCTATAGCCGCTCGGTCGTAAAATCTATCCCACATCCGGCATCCGTGACGACGATCAAATAGTACCCACCGCCGGACCTTCATTAAAGTCCTCCTCCACTCATGTAGGTTGAAGGGGACTATCCACCACTGCCGCTCATTTTACATTTCTCGCTTACTAACGGCAACAGAAGGATTCCGGATGCATGATTTCTTTCTATAGCCGAAAGATGGTTAAAGTGATTTTTACCCTATAACGCAGATAGTTTGCAATAAGCTTGTTCCCAGAGACTAACTCATTAAGACGATAAGTTATTCACACAGGGGGCATTGGTATTTCAATCACTCTCGACACATGCATCGCCGGTTTATTGAGTGTTGGATCCTATGTCAAACCTTAACAGAAGAGCCAAAGGTCTCTGGGGTATGCGCTAGGAATTTAACGGGATTTAGGCAGTGAAATGAATTTGCTTCGAATACACTCAAAAACAAATGACAACCTGCATCGGATAGCTGTGTCAGTCAGGTAACATTCGTTCATTTCAATCGTTGCTAATTGTTCGGGAATGTGGAGTGTCGCTAACTGCATCATGTAATAACAGATGGTTTATGTTTTGCTCGTTTACTATCTGTAACGTCGGCCATTGTAATGGTAACACGTTATGCAATTCGCTTAAAAGAAGCCCACCAAAGCAATGTGACAGAAAAGGTTGTTACGGAAGCCAAGAGATAGTTGTTACAGCGTTGGGGCACGCGTCATTCCCATTTCCTTGCGTAAAGATGTAATGTAATACAATCGGCCAGTGACATATGACCTAAATTGAGGCGGATCGTTTTTGTCCTCAACTTTATACACACCCTTTTTTTTACATAGATCATGGTCAATGACGCTTTCAACTTAGATCAAACGAATTAGTAATTGTGCAAAACACACTCATTATGACTGGTTCTAAACGAGCGTGTTTCAAGTACATGAACGATGTGCAATTACTTTGACGCAGCGTGTCACCACATTCAAAAGAATTAAATTCGGACATTAACTTTCGGCACGATGATTTATTGATCGTTTCACTTCCCGAAAACACCGACACCGACAGACTACAATGCACGAAGTATAATTAAGCCAGCTTTATGCTTTGCATTCATGCGGGAATACCCTATCAATTTAACGCACTGCACGACAAAAAAAACTACTCAACGCGGAGTGGCTAAAATTTGTGTTAGCCGTTCAACCGTCGCCTGCCATACACATGCGTGATATTTTCTATTTTTCTGCCACACACACACACACACACACATACGGTTGATTTGCTTCTGTGTGCTGCCACGTCTGACACAAACTGTTTATTTTATCTGTTCGGCGCCAAGCTTTTCCGGTACGGATTCAGACACGACAGTCGGCTTAGCGACTAACAGTCTGGTCCGATTCTACTCATCTGAAGCTGAAGCATTGAAGATTGCAAATGGTTCTTTGTAGAGCAGTTTAAAAAGCGATGATATCATTGGGTTGGGATAGTGGTTTTCGATTTTTCGAAGACTCGTTTGTAAACAACAAGCAACATCCACTTGCTTTTTTTAGTAGTGATTTAGGAATTGAATTTAATTTTCTCATTCAAAATTAACTGAAACTCTTAAAAACGTTGCTTCATATAATAAAATATCCAGTAACGTATGAGACGTATTAATTTTGTCCGACAGAACATGATGCCGAGAAAAACGAGTCGGAGCAAAACGATGTCATATGCTTACATTTTGTTTGTGTTGCCCTCCACTCAAGGCCAAACAACACGAGCGTAGCAACCACATTGAAACCATATCCAGTCTCCAGTTGCTCGGTCGAGCATTAGTCACAACACCAGTTATGCTACGCATGCCAACTTAACACCGATGCGCAATTTATGTTCTTTCTGCGCAAAAAACCGCTTTTTACTGGTTCTTCTTGGGGAGTTTTCTTTCACCAATTTATACTAGTGATGCGTTTCTTTGCCAAATGAGTAAAGATTAATATATGACGCGAAGCACATAAAATAATGGGGAAAATAAAACGGAAGAAACCTATCAATAAACGTTTGCTATTTTTGACAGGGTGTCCGGGATGCAGCCAATAGGAGGAAAGTCAATTAACTTGTCTGCTTGCGAATCGAAAAACTATTCACCGAACCGTGGCGACACGGCGGGAAAACCTATCAATCACCCTATGCTTGCTTACGTCTTTACCGGCGAACCACCGGTTGGAAACAGATAATTTTTCATTCCATCACTGACCGTACAAAACTAACCATCGCCGGACATGCAAGTTCATTGCCAAAGCAACTATTACGGTGGCGGGTTCGCTCTGCAACAGTTTTCGTAGCGACCGATTTCATGCTTCCGAATTTTCCTTAAGTGTTCTCCCAATGGACCGGGAAATTACATCTCAGCAGTATCTTTTGCTTGCACGTTCGCGCATTCTTTCGGAAGTGTAGAGGTAAAGAATTACCCAGTAAGCATTACCCCCTGCTAGTTTTAACGCTGCAGTGCGTCACCGTGTCCAAGGTCGACATGGTTTGGTTTTTTTTTGTGAGTACTTAGCAACTGTTACAAGTCATAGTATATTAGCTTAGGAATGGTGATTATGTGCATCAGAAATAGTGAGGCTAGCAGACAAATGCGTGTACAATAGCAACTCACTGTCCCAATTAATTTGTTGAGCAAATAAACCAATTCCATTTGCGAAATGTTAACCCATTTTCTACCAACTGTCTTATTGCTCACTGCATCAACAGGATTCGCTTCTTTGTTAATGATCGGAAGCTGCCGTGTGCCGAATAGGACATCGCAGCTGTTTGCTTCCGTTTCATTGGTCCTGTTTTGTTCTCTTCGAAGATGTGACCGCGTGCATGAGTAGCTTTACGATATTAGCATGTTCACGAGATGTTACGCGCCATGAAGACCCATTCTCAGATTCGCATTTTTCAATGCCATCAATCGGATGTGCTAGAATGAAGTCGAGGACGGTCAAACATCAAGCAAACATACGAGGGAGGGGGGTGGGAACGGTTACCCCCCTGTCAGCCGATGGTTCAAATAATTAACCACTGGACCTGACACACACAAAAAATACAAACATACCACGCTTGATATACCATGACCGGTTGGAACAAACACGCATTCACATATGACATCCCGCAAAAAAGAAGCAAACCCAGAGTTAATTGCTTCGAAGGACTCGGAAAATAGAAAGAGAGAGAGAGAGACACAGAAAGAATAAATAAATTTGAGCAAACGATACAAACCGTCCCCCTGGTGACCGGATCGGCAGGAAAGGAGCCGAGAAAGGATGAGCTGGTGCAAGAAGAATTAGGCCACGGAGGCAAACAGGGAGCGGGTGAAAAATCGAGCAAAACCCTGCGAAGATTGGGAAAACTCGAAAGAAAACAATCCAGAAAGTCACAGCAGTCAGGCCGGTGAGAAATCACACCCTGACACCGAGAGCACACCGAGTAGTGAAACTTCCACCCCACAAGGGATTCGCCTGTGTTAGCTGTCAAGCAAGTGGAAAACTTGCTGAAATGAGGTTAGAATTTCCTTTCTCTTTTTGCTCGGTTCAATTAGCTGCTGACGATGGGGTTTACTGATTCACCGTTTTTCTTGAATGATGAGTTGAGGCGGTACGCGATTGAGGATCGCCGGTGGACATACCTGCGAGAGACAGAAAGGAAGAAAGAAATAAAAAAAAACTTTCGTTAGAATTTTCTCTTGCCGGTGAAAGAAAGAAAAATGTCAAGCGCGACCAGAAGCGGACGTGCAAAAAGAAACATGACCAGCTAGCGATGGGCGGCGATCGGTAGATGGGCGTGTGAGACGAGTGCCGGTTGCCCTTGTGTGATCGTCACGTGAAAAATGAATTTGCGACACGCCGCACAATCTGTACGATTATGGATTCACCGTGTGGTAGGCAGGGATGGGTGGTAGACACACGGAGAACGACTGAAAGTCACCGACGGCTAACTACTTCCCACATCAATTTCTTTACTGCACTTGCTGTACAAAAAAAAAAACACATGCTCCTTTTAAAGTCATCCTAGCACGAACAGTTCTTAGGAAGTCTACGATAAAGAAATTGTAAATAATTTATTTCAGGCTCTTCTAATAACAATGTAATTACACTGTAAAATGACTGCACAGCGGTTAAAATTAACTAGATCTATGTTACAGATGTTAAAAACTGTGGTTCGTACACACTTATCAATCAATTCCAACTCACTAGCGGGCAAAAAGTACTTCGAAGATTTTAGAATAAATTTAAATACATTTCCTCCTGCTTCGAGAGCAGCTTACAGACGGTTGGTATTGAATGGGGGGTCAGGTTTGTTGGTTGTAGCTTGCTGTAAATCCGAGGGCAACCAGTGTTGTTCCATTCGATCAACCACTTGTTTCTCAAGGAGAATTGAAAGGTGTGGCGCATTGGATGGCAAACATCACTCTCTCGTTGCACTCTCCAATTAAATATGGCATACACAAAATTCACCGATCAAAACTGCCACAAGAAAATATGTAGTAACGACACAATCATAGTAATCCCGGATCATCTTGACAAGGGTATCGAATCTCTTAATTCCAGAAGAAGCACCAACTGGTTTAAACCGGAACAGATCAAATGTCTCCTTTATCTGTATATACCAGCCTTAAAATAGCAAAAGATACATTTTCATTTACTTTTCCCTAACAAATAAAGAAAACATTAACATTGCGTTAGCAGGCTTTCTAACACCAATTACAAAACATGGAACATTGAGGAAATGCTTGCGGTAGACAGATCCCCAATTAATTTGTTGAGCAAATAAACCAATTCCATTTGCGAAATGTTAACCCATTTTCTACCAACTGTCTTATTGCTCACTGCATCAACAGGATTCGCTTCTTTGTTAATGATCGGAAGCTGCCGTGTGCCGAATAGGACATCGCAGCTGTTTGCTTCCGTTTCATTGGTCCTGTTTTGTTCTCTTCGAAGATGTGACCGCGTGCATGAGTAGCTTTACGATATTAGCATGTTCACGAGATGTTACGCGCCATGAAGACCCATTCTCAGATTCGCATTTTTCAATGCCATCAATCGGATGTGCTAGAATGAAGTCGAGGACGGTCAAACATCAAGCAAACATACGAGGGAGGGGGGTGGGAACGGTTACCCCCCTGTCAGCCGATGGTTCAAATAATTAACCACTGGACCTGACACACACAAAAAATACAAACATACCACGCTTGATATACCATGACCGGTTGGAACAAACACGCATTCACATATGACATCCCGCAAAAAAGAAGCAAACCCAGAGTTAATTGCTTCGAAGGACTCGGAAAATAGAAAGAGAGAGAGAGAGACACAGAAAGAATAAATAAATTTGAGCAAACGATACAAACCGTCCCCCTGGTGACCGGATCGGCAGGAAAGGAGCCGAGAAAGGATGAGCTGGTGCAAGAAGAATTAGGCCACGGAGGCAAACAGGGAGCGGGTGAAAAATCGAGCAAAACCCTGCGAAGATTGGGAAAACCCGAAAGAAAACAATCCAGAAAGTCACAGCAGTCAGGCCGGTGAGAAATCACACCCTGACACCGAGAGCACACCGAGTAGTGAAACTTCCACCCCACAAGGGATTCGCCTGTGTTAGCTGTCAAGCAAGTGGAAAACTTGCTGAAATGAGGTTAGAATTTCCTTTCTCTTTTTGCTCGGTTCAATTAGCTGCTGACGATGGGGTTTACTGATTCACCGTTTTTCTTGAATGATGAGTTGAGGCGGTACGCGATTGAGGATCGCCGGTGGACATACCTGCGAGAGACAGAAAGGAAGAAAGAAATAAAAAAAAACTTTCGTTAGAATTTTCTCTTGCCGGTGAAAGAAAGAAAAATGTCAAGCGCGACCAGAAGCGGACGTGCAAAAAGAAACATGACCAGCTAGCGATGGGCGGCGATCGGTAGATGGGCGTGTGAGACGAGTGCCGGTTGCCCTTGTGTGATCGTCACGTGAAAAATGAATTTGCGACACGCCGCATAATCTGTGGATTCACCGTGTGGTAGGCAGGGATGGGTGGTAGACACACGGAGAACGACTGAAAGTCACCGACGGCTAACTACTTCCCACATCAATTTCTTTACTGCACTTGCTGTACAAAAAAAAAAACACATGCTCCTTTTAAAGTCATCCTAGCACGAACAGTTCTTAGGAAGTCTACGATAAAGAAATTGTAAATAATTTATTTCAGGCTCTTCTAATAACAATGTAATTACACTGTAAAATGACTGCACAGCGGTTAAAATTAACTAGATCTATGTTACAGATGTTAAAAACTGTGGTTCGTACACACTTATCAATCAATTCCAACTCACTAGCGGGCAAAAAGTACTTCGAAGATTTTAGAATAAATTTAAATACATTTCCTCCTGCTTCGAGAGCAGCTTACAGACGGTTGGTATTGAATGGGGGGTCAGGTTTGTTGGTTGTAGCTTGCTGTAAATCCGAGGGCAACCAGTGTTGTTCCATTCGATCAACCACTTGTTTCTCAAGGAGAATTGAAAGGTGTGGCGCATTGGATGGCAAACATCACTCTCTCGTTGCACTCTCCAATTAAATATGGCATACACAAAATTCACCGATCAAAACTGCCACAAGAAAATATGTAGTAACGACACAATCATAGTAATCCCGGATCATCTTGACAAGGGTATCGAATCTCTTAATTCCAGAAGAAGCACCAACTGGTTTAAACCGGAACAGATCAAATGTCTCCTTTATCTGTATATACCAGCCTTAAAATAGCAAAAGATACATTTTCATTTACTTTTCCCTAACAAATAAAGAAAACATTAACATTGCGTTAGCAGGCTTTCTAACACCAATTACAAAACATGGAACATTGAGGAAATGCTTGCGGTAGACAGATCCAGACGATTTTATTAATTTTTTCTCCGTTTTTCCCCATCCGTATCGTACTGTACGAAACACAAAAACTCGACGAGAATCTTTAATTAACATGCTGCCTCCACACATTAAGTTTACATCCAGATTTACACATAAACATTACGTTTGAGCAAACCGTGCGTCGAGTTTATGGCGCAAGAAACAATCTGTTGACGAGGAAAGGTTTGGAAAGGTTCAAGAAATGTGTAAACATTTTTATTCGCGTACCACACCCGCTAACACCATGAAGGGACGATTCCACAGCAAAACATTTCCTTGCTCATTTTCTGCCCTCCCCTGACCATGTATATTAACCGTACCGAGCGCTATCAACCATATGTTCACTCACTAGGCTAGGAGATTGTGGAGCATGGACGTTCTCTGGTTCTTGGCGCTGTGCTTGCTCTGTCAAAATATTTACGAGTTCCATTTGCAAACAAATAACCCACATCCGTACGCTTTGCTGAAACTGTGTGTGTGTGAGTGTGTGTGTGTGTTTAATTGGAAGGTGGATGGCCACACGTTATGGTACAACAAACTATAATCAATAAAGACAATCCCCAAGGAGTCAACAACCCATGCCAAAAACTGTTGTTTGATAATACTAAAATACTGAATGTTCTGTAAACGGCAGGTTTATGGAATGTTAATTCTAAAAAAATGCAGGACTGCTTCCATGTGATGGGAGAAAATCTTCTAATAGTGATTAATCAATCGCTGGAAAGTGGAAAGGTGGAAGAAGTCATTGGTGATACCTATTCCTAAAGTGAACGGAGCTGTCAATGCGGAAGATTTTTGTCCCATCAACATGCTTCACGTACTCGAAAAAATTCTTGTAGATTGTAGTCAAGGAGCAGTTGGTGCAATTCCTGAACAGACACGAGCTACTTATTCGCGAACAGTCAGGGTATCGGCAGGGACACTCTTGTGAAACTGCTCTGAATCTTGTACTAGCGAGGTGGAAAGTGTTAATAGAACGAAAGGAGACGATAGTTGCTGTGTTTTTGGATCTAAAACGTGCATTTGAGACAATATCAAGACCGTTATTGTTGACAGCGCTAAAGCGTTTTGGTATTGTGGGGAGGGAGCTCAATTGGTTCGAAACTTATCTAAAAGACAGAACTCAGAGAACGTTTTTTGGAAACTGTACGTCAGTGGCTACAGAAAACACCCTTGGAGTTCCGCAAGGAAGTGTTCTTGGACCAATTCTGTTTATAATGTACATCAATGACATGAAACAGGTTTTGAAGTCTTGTGAGATCAATCTTTTTGCGGACGATACT
>KZ061592.1:190540-202955 GCA_002091835.1 Anopheles maculatus | reverse complement strand
TTTTTTTTTTGGTGTCAAAATGCATCATGCTTTTTTTTTCAAAACTGATCGGACGCAAAGACAGGAAATCGGAAGGTGTTCAAATCGCTGAACTTTACCTTGTACTACGTGCACGTAGCATTCATTTCTTGTTTCTTTGCGTGCTGCCAGTGAAACATGGTAAAGTTCCCGGGTTTGAATAGTGGTGCTACCCCTGGCGGAGCCGTTAGACGTTGGCATGCAACACTTGGCAGTTTGTCAGGGTGCCAGTAGAGCAGTGTGCAGCTTGAATGAAATATTATAAAGGGTTCAAGGTTGCTTAACCTTGGCAAAAATCGTCTTTGGTCGCTTTAAGGTTATGTACTGCAATTAACTATTACGAAGTGATCTAGATTTTATCTCTGTTGCCTATTCTGGAGCATATTTAATCATGTCCGGTATAATATTAAAAACTGCAAGAATGCTAAGAGAATTTTGACGCTCTAATTGGTAGCAAAAAAAAACATCATACAACAGCAACTCTGGTGGTCACTTAACACTTAAAACGAACCACTAATGAGTTTTCAACGCGACTAGCCATGAAACATCAACAATTGAAGTGTAAACCAGCGCGCTAGCGTTGGCCGGATTGTTGTTAATATTTATTTTCCGTCAATATTTGCATTGGCTCGCCGTTATCAGCTAGTGCAGCACGGTTGGGCTTGCAGTCCCTTTGGCGCACACTACACTCCCTACAATGCTAGCAAACAGAAGTGGATCCGGCGCGATAAGGCATAAGTATAGCGAACTGTCTGCGATCGTACACTGCAAAACGTATGTACAACTGTTAGGAACGAATGCAAGCAGGAACACATTCCACTGGAAGCGTTAGGAAGATCGGCTGAATAGGAATCATTCTTCTAATGAATGGCACGTGTAAAGGAACGAAGCGTCATCGAAACAGTTTTGTTGTGGGAGGCACAAACTCTTTTTCAATCAGTACTTTGAGAGTAATTAAAGAAAGAAATAGCAAATTCAATCGATAGATTGGTTTTCTAATAAGTTCTTGAAATACAGCGCTCCTAACTGTTCTCGACTTCACAAAGCTAGTAATAGGATGAGCTCAGCGCATTATTCAGTACTCTTTAGCGTTTACACTTTGTTCCTACCATATTTATACATGCAAATAAAGCGTACAAGTGTTGTAAAAGGTTGATAAAAATCACAACAAAACAACAGGATCTCTTTGTAATCCATCTTACAAACGTGTTTCGAAATCATTTACCTCTGTAGTTGGGCGTGCAAACCTTTGTCGAATAAAAAACCCGGTACGCGCTCCAAATCCATCTTTGGATGATTTAGTTGATCTCCACGATCGATCATTGATTTACTTTCTCTACCAACCCAAAAACTGTTCCAAGTGTTCCGCGTGTGTTCGGTGTGAAGTATCTTTTACACAGCACGGTTCACTGCAGCAGGTAGCTTCCAAACGCTGGAAGTTCATTATGTAATTGGTTGCCTCCACTGCCGTGGACATAGATCAGACTAAGGTAGGTGCAAAAAGCTTTCCGCGTGCTTGCGGGTGTCAATCATTTCATAGAAGTAATTTTTAAAAGTTGTGCCTTCTGTTACGCGCACTATTACCGTTCATGATGCGCCATCCTCACAGCAGCCACCACAGACCCGTCTGCGAAATGGTAGATCAGCAGTGTGGGTTTGGCCAGTGTATTATTGCATATTTTCGAGCTGCTTTAAGCATAAGCATTCGTTCGAACCAGACTTCCTGTCATCCCGTCAATCAAGGGCTCTTGATTATCGAAAGAAAGTTTTGCGATAATGGACTCGCAATCGGTGCTCATCTAACACTGTCTGCGTCATCCTAGCGTCGGAACGTTTTGCGAACGAGAGCACAAGCGGTAGGGGGGTCCGTAGATGAAGCAGAAGAGCTCGCTTTGCTCCGGTGATGACGGTAAGCTTCCCCAACCATTCCACACCTGCTTGACCTTTCAACTGGGTCTTTGGCGATTAGGCACATTAGGGCAGTGTTTGTGTAAAAGTCACCTATTACAGACACCCTGCCGTGGGGTCTGCGATCTTGAGACTTTGCAAATCAGTGAGGTCAGTCTGCTTTGTGGAAGACTGTACTCGTGGAGCATGGGAACGGGGAAAACTCTGTACAAGTGGTGAAACGTGATTACCTCTTTGCATGACGGTAGGTGTACTTCGTGCTGAACCCTTCCTTTCTGTTGATTGACATTGCCACGGGCGCTTGTTCGCCAGTCGCCAGTACCAGTTCGAACCGGAGGAGGCTGGAATCAACTCCGAGCGTATTGGATGTCGCGGTGCGCGGTTTCTCAATGAAGTTCGTCAGACACGGAACAGTGGAGGGAGAATTATTAAAAAACTGCTTCAGATTTTTTGGCTTTTTTAGAGTATACCATCATCCGCGACACTGACCTGCTGAGTTCGTTTTATTGATTTTGCACTTTGCTGATGGATGTGTGTGGTTTGTGGTTTGAAGGAAAGTTTTGCTTTTTGCGTTATTGTTTTTTGGTTTTATTTGCAGTCCAAGGAAGAAAGATTTTGTTACGTTCAATTACACAAAGACAACATTTTTAGCACAATCGAACAAAAAAGGAAACACTAATTAGATATTCATTTTGTTCTACTTGACATTTTTTACCATTCAAACCATTGAACAGCGCTTGTTTCGAAGCAAAGCGTGCCAAACTACAACGGATGCAAAAACTAACAAAAAAAAAGCTTTAAGAAAAAAAGCTCCATTCGGCATTTACTCAGCCTCCACTTAAACCAATCGTCAAGAGCGAATCTGGCAGACAAGGTAAAGAAGGTCGTCACCTTTTGTCGTGCAGACCCCACATACGTGATGAAGGTGGAGCACCCAGCCATTTGCCGGCAACGGAACCACTTTCTCAAGCTGCGTCGACTTGCGCGAACCATTCCTCCCTCATTCCTCGTCGTACGCTAATGCTTTATGTAAGGAACCTTTAAATCCGTGCCGATCCGGATTTTACTTTGACGTCAACTACAAGCCGCTCGGGAGGGCTCATGGTGAACGTGTAGGTTTCCGAGTGTGTCTCGAATGGTTCTCCTTTCAACGATCGAATACTCGTCAGCAACAACAATGCTTTTCCAACCCATTTCGCTATTGGTTGGTGGAAAAATAAATACATAAATTTGCACACCCGCGAAACACACCAGACAAACATCATCAATCAAAACTGAAAACTTCTCCACATGACATGGTTGCCGCGAGGCCTTCAATTAAAACTCCATTAATCCACCACAGCAGAAGGACACGCGCAACACTCGCGGGCTACAGGTTCGCCGGTTGACCTATAAATATTGCAAAACGAACGCACAGATCATACTATGTCACTGCTTGGTTGATATACGCTTTGTACATGCTGGATTCATATCTGCCAAATTAACCCACAGAAAAATAAACGTTTTTGGCTGACAGTTGATAAGCACGCCTGTACATCTATTTAGGTCTAAATATAACCCCTCTTGATTACAATAAATACGGTAGAATTTAAAAGTAAAAGTGGGATTTACAACGACATTGTTTAACATAACATATCCCCATACTGTTTTAGCAAAACAAAGTCATTTACACCACCTTAAACATAAGGCGAGAATCGCTTCGCTTGCTATTGCATTCGTTCGGGTAATTAAAAGCATTAAATTAAACCATTGGCCAACCAACCCAGGAACAACCTTCACTTCCTAACCCTTTCCTAACACACCAACGTCCCGTCTAGCGCAACGAAATCGCAGCTTCGTCGCCCGCCAACGATCGTCAAAATCCGTGGCGGCCGCCAGCATGTCTGGCACAGTCTCGTACGATTCGCAAAAATTCGTTTCACCCTTTGGCACACACTCACGCTTACATAAACTCCCTCCTATGCTGATGTTCCTCCCCCCCCCTCGTTGTCTGACATTCTTCATCGCCGAACCTACCCCTCTTGCTCTACGAAAAATCCGACGCATAACCTCGAAACACGATCGAGCGAAGGACACACACACAGATGGGAACGGTGTGCGCAAGATATTTGAGGCAGATTGGATCTTTCGAAACGTGATCGTTTCATTCACGGACAGCGTAACAAATAAAATGCAAATGCAAAAAAGAAACAGAAAACACCTGATCACACTACTATCAGCCACAAAGTGACGGTAATCGGGCTGCTGCAAAGATGTTAATGCTATCTCATTATTCCCTTTTTTTATTGCACTGCTACATATTTCTTTAGAAGAGATTTATCACTACGCAATAGAACGTTCACAGATTGGCCTGTGCCCGCCTCCGCGTGTGGAAATTGAAAACGAAAGCCCAGTGTTTAGGACTTTCTCGATCGAGTCATTATTTCTCACGGGTGTTGAGTTTAGCGATTCTGACGAGAGTATCTCGTATCTCGGGCGATTACTGCGTAAAGTGCACCGTGCGTTGCATCGCAATAGAAACCTGCAATTACGTCGTTAGCATACATTACATGAATATTTCACGCGTACACAGACACACACACACATGAACGTAAGTAATGATTAGAGTCTATTCAGGAGGTACAGAGGCTCGGTATAATCATAGCGGACAGTAATAATCAATCAACATTTGCTCTTGAGCTGTTAGGCAGTTAGATATTAAAATAAACACTGATCCTTAGTACAAATTAATGTCCAACGACCATACTTTGCGACTAAAACTAAAAATATATGATGTCCTGCAGTAGCGCGTTTTGACATGTCCTGTGACTTTAGTTCCAAACTTCAAAAATCTTTTAATGCAAGGCGATTTTTTTACTGCCTGGCTTTCGACTCCAATTTATTTGTGAAAAAATATGGTAATTTTCAAATTTATAATTCGCAAGGACATTAACCTCGACAAACATCCCGGTCGTTTTGCACGAAAACTAGTTTTTACCGATTGCTTTTTGGGTTTTTTGGGTCAGTTATTTCTAACTTCACGCGAAATTCGATCCCCTGCGAACGTCAACGGCGAACTTCTGTTCGTGCTAATCGCACTAGGAAGAGTTAAGCTGCCGCTTCACACGCGATGCAAAATGCGTCTGCCCACCAGCAGAGTGTGCTGCGCGGTCAGTCACACTTCATAAAACAGTCAACAGACGTACCTTACCGGTTACAGGTACGTTGGGCCTAAATGTGCGTCATTCGTACGGCCGACGAAACGAAATTCCACCGGTGGAAGCCGAACAAGTGCGTCTCCCGTACGGATTACGTGAGGATAATCGTGCACCGATGTTGTAAATTTACTTAACACACCGCCCAAAAAAAAAAACAAAACCCCCCTACACAAACCAAACAAATAAAATGCTAACGTATAGGGCAAACACGATTGGGCGTTAATCATTTGCTGAATTGAACCCATCAAGCGGTGTGCGCGACGCAAAAAGGCGGAAAATGCATCACACTTGCACAGATGCGACTCTTCCCTGGACTTGTTGATTTAGTCGGGAAATGAGATGTGCACTGCGTAAAACTTTTTAACGATTCTTGCACACTTCTGTACACGCTGTACGTGCCCTACGTGATCCGTCCTACAAAAGTTCTTCTTTTCCTTACTTAACCGCATCGGTGATGCGCCTTTCGATAGTACCGGAACCTATTCCAAACGCTTGCGATCGTGCTACAATATCAAAATATCGAAGCTGTAGCCGATCCGTGCAGGGAGCAGCAGTAACCACTTTCCCACAGATTTGAGGCACGTGGCATCGAATGCAAGCAAGGAGGGCAAACCCTTTCTAAACCGAAACCGATCGAGCAAAGATGCGCAATAACCACCGTTGCAGTCAAACAGACTTTAGGCTTACACGGCTACTTGTTGTTCTCCAGAACAGCGACAGCGTCGGGCGGTCGTTAGCAGGGGTGTTAAATTATTTGCTTTCCCATGCATTCCTATCGACACATTAGTGGTTTGCAGGCCGGACTATTTGATGCGATGATGTGCTTCGGATTGGTTCCGCGATGCCAAGCCGCAATCTGTAAATTGAAGCCGTTTCGGCTTCGACATACTCTGGTAAACAATCATTTTAAACACTTCCAGATGAATGTTAGTATTCGAACGCGTGGCGCATACAGACGGACAAAACGTATGCCGGCAGGTGTGTTGATTGTTTTAGTTTATTCTATGGTTAGCTGTTAATGAATAGTAAAAAAAAAACCTCAACACGTACCTTACTTTCGAGGCAGTGGCTATGTTTGCTAAGGTGATTGCCGTTCTAGCCGGAATAAAAGCGAACTTTTCCGTACACGTGCCATCAATGAGTGCAACTATTGTTGATTTATTGGAGGTTGATTTATTGACACCTGCATTCCATGTTTAGCGACCAAACGTTTGAGTAACGTTTACAGCGCACGTAACTACTCACAGTTAGCTCTGTACCTATGTATTATAGGTATTTACCAGACCTCAATAATTGCTCACAAATAAAAGATCATTGAGAGTTTTAATATCTTATTAACCTCTTCATGCACATGTCATTTCAGTCGTGGATAAAGCATTTGTTGTAAACATAATACATGCAAATCCTTGATGCATTCTATCGGGTTCCCTCCCACAATACTCGAGTACAACTTTATTAAAACCATTGCCAAAGCGCAGCCATCAGCAACATCAGACACGTGCCGTTCCTTGCCGAGCACGACTTTGGTCTCTGTGTTGGGGATGTCCATTTACAATACTCAAATAGCAGCAACACCAGCGATACAACGCTTCTGATGGTGGGCCTGTATATCAACCGTTGGGAACACACACCACACAGCCACAGTCCTTGTGTGCATTTAAATGATTTTGCTTCCATAACTGCATTCGACTACAACTGCCCCTGGTCGAGTGTAAATGGGCGGTTGCTTTCCAGTGCCAACCATCACAGATTACTATGCGCTGCACGATATATGCACGGTGGGGAGACGGACTTATCGGATGGAATAATAACCGATTTAGCAGGCGCAATCAATTGACTACAAACAAATCATTGACATTGGAATCGTTATCGATACACGCCTCTCTTGCTCAAGTGGGTGTTGAATGCATCTGCGCCCAGCTGTAAATGGTATAAGGGACTGTCCCCTCTGTTCAACACTGTGTCTAGGAGTGGAATACAAAAGAAAGAAAAATAAAGGATTAAATGATCGTAAATATGATTATTGAAATTTACAAGCTTGTAGGTAAGATTTCCAAGAATTACCAAAAAGAGACAACTCTGAATGTTTTATTAATTTATTTTTCCGATAAGTCTTTTTAATAAATCTGAAAATTACGAAAAATGCTTCGAAGTTACTTGTACCACAGAGTAACTAGTGTCAGTAATGAGAACTCAAACAAAAAAACAAAGGTTTAATTCACAGTTCAGAAATGTTTCAGAACGTTCTTCACACTGACAAACGACGCAACACATTCGAGCAAAGTAAACATTTCCCTTGCATTTTGCTGATCGAAGCTCATCCGGCGCTCACACGGCGCATACTTCCGCTAAGGAACAAAAGCAACAGCACATTCCATTTCTGGTTCCGATTTCTTAGTTTTTGCCAGTTCAGATATCATCGGGGCTGGAATTTAAATACACAAATTCCAGCCCCACGTGGAATGTGCGATTTGTCGTGCATCGGTTCAACGTTGCAGCGATACTTGGCCAAAGCTCATATCAACCTGTTGCACTAAAAGGGCACGCGATAGAAAACGTGCAGCTCAAGCGCAGTGTGTGCTTACGAAGCTTTGCACTTCCACCTAAAGACCACCACAGGAGGCAAAAGGTTTGTGAGGGATGGTTTGTCACCCCCCCCCGGCGCATCAATTATTTACCATCGTCACTCGGGCAATCATCGACAATAATAATCATCGCACCCGCAAGCGGCAATTCTTACGATACGTCGACAGGGTAGGAAGGTTCCGAAGTGCATGATGTGTGGAATGAATGGAAGCACATTGTGTACACCCAGTGCTGGTAAGGGGTGGGAGGGAAACGGCTGGTGATAGCGTTTTTGAGTGCTTCATCATCAGCGTTTGCAAAATCATATGGCACGTGGTAGAGTATTGTTATTAGAAAAAAAAGCAGTTCTTTATAGTTATTCATCAATGTTGTTTTGTGTCGAATTCTTTCATTATGAGAAATTGGGCACAAGACTTCAAAACTGCAATTGAAAAAGCGTGGCATGGGCCAATATGTTAACATAAATCAGTTTAAAAACAATATAAATTCTGCGGAGACATCTTCGATGGAGTGTTGCGATGCGTGTCTTGTTGGTGCGCGGTGGATGAGGGTGGCTAGGGGAGCAGGCCGACCTGATAAGGTCTGAAAGCCACAGAGAAGCTTGCACAGTAAACAACGTGAGCAACGCTGCCAGTAACTCTGTCAACCGGCTCGCGATAAGCCGGTGTTCTGAGAGAATCTGGTTTTCTCACACTGGACCACATAGCTAGACCCGGTGGTGCACATGGGTTGACGGCTACAGCACAACACGAAGGGAAGATTCCACTCGTGTGCATGCCTCCAGCGAGTGATAGAATGGGTGCATCAATTGGTCATTATCGTGACCCTTTACCGAGCGATTGTTCTATGTTCCAGCGCATTTGTTTGTCCATTATGCCTTAGTGTTGTAGTTCTAAGGATTAGGCTAGGTGGATTTTGATACTGCGTAAGACATTCAAATCCATCATATCCGACTGCACTGATATTCGAAAGACCTACCTCCTAAAGAAATACCTCGAAAAATCTTAGCTTTCCAATTTCTAGCTTCTCTTACTTAATTATACTTGTAGCTGAATATTCAGTTCTTAGTACAAGGCAGCAGTCCGGATGCGATTCGATATCCGATCACGTTGTTTAAATGACCAGTTCCAATATTGCCTCTGTCATCGTACCGACCATCGTCTCTTACTGTAATCTAGCCAAGTCATGGTCTGTATGATGGGTTCCTTACACAAAAAAAATTGACCCACGATCGCAACGACATCCCTAACTGCAATGCGTTTTACCATATAAAACAGTGACAACAAACAATCGTACGTGATCACTTTGGCAATGTAAGCAAATGCATGCGCGCGTTCTGGTTACGCTGCGATTCCGCGTCGAGTGCAAAATTATGACCAACTTTAGGCGCACTGCTGCCGACAATCAGGAAGGGAAGAAAATGTGTAGAATCACGCCACCCCATACAAGCACACCCGCCGCAAGCACATCGGAAGCGAAATAATGCGAACCACGCGCAATCAAACTCCACTGCTTGAGTCCTGTTAAGTGGCGCTAACGATTGACGCAGGGTTGTCGCATTTTTGTTGTGAGTTTTGGACACTTTCTGCAGTTCTGCTCCTCGTGATCATAACAGCTCGCAACTGTGACAGTTCAAGAGTAGTATATTTCGATATAAATTTTAAACCTTTGCGGTTTGGTCTAAGAACCAAAATAAATATCATTCTGAAATCAAAACCAATGTAGGTCAAACCAAAATTCCACACAACCGTTTTACAGGATGTTCAAGGTTAGTGCCATCAGTACCTAATCAGCCGAACACAGCCAAAACAAAGCATACAATCATTACTCCTCGGCTCGTGTAGCTAACATCATACGCTATCCAACTGTAAAATTGTATACATTGCACCATCAAACCACAAAAACATGCACTAGACAGCTTAATCGGTTATGCATTCACGTCACACGCTGCCAGTTGCCGCGTCTAATGCTCTGCCCCTTTTCGGCGTGTGTTCCGTTGTTTAGTCGACTACTCGGTAAGAACGCACGCCTGCACCGATTGGTTGAGGATTCGCACGATTGAACTGGCGCTCGCCGACAATATCCAGTTTCAACCAGATGTTCGCTTCAAAGACACTAGGAGTGGCGTGCAGAACGGAAGCCAGGTGCAATGGTGCAAGCACCTGTACCCTTGTAGCCTTGGTATTGAACGGAAAACCGATCACTTGACACTTTCTTCCGGCATGTGCTACAGCCAAAACAGTATTAGATTTTATTTATTAATCATTTCTTGGCGATATGTTCCCACTGACCCATATATAATATTATTTTTTTCATATTGTTAATGCTTGCCAAAGCTTTCCCGATTGCATTGCCACGACGTCAAAGGGATCGCTTGGAAAAGTGGTTTCCTTTCCAATCAGGCGGAAATAAACGATTGCTATATATAGCATTGAGCGCATCTGAAAATCGTAGATAAAATGCTACACACTACAGGACATGCGTCCAGCACACATTAGCCGGTTAAGACAACGACCAGGTAGTAGGCCTAGAGCCACAACCATTTTCCCCAGGCCTGTCTGGTTCACTAGACGCCGCATCACAGTACACTTAATTGCGTACGTCGAGACAATTTTTCCGGTTGAAACCGTCCGGCAACTAAAGGCGGATGATGGGTTCACCGTCGCCATTGTGGCGACCGTCCACGCCGGGCAAAAGGAAGAGAGAACTAAAAGCAAACTAGGTTACACGGTGTGTGCGTGTGCTGCCACAGTCTGTCGGTCGATAGGTCGGTCGAATCCATGTTGCAAAACCTGAATTTTAGCGTTTCGTTTTCACTTCACGCGGCTTCACGAGCACTTTCGCTTCCATGATCGCAAGATCTTCATCAGCTACGCGCACATAAACACACACACAGGCATACACGCGATGCTCGTTTTTGCATGAATGCAGTCGCGCATCCGCATGCTCGAAACGCGTACCATTCGCACAGCGAGCTAACCCGGGCTAACCCTGGCCTTGAAAGCAGCTCCTAGACGCTGGTTGCCCTCGGCATTGCAGACTCGTCGTCTCTGAACCCAGCACACATTTCTCAATCTTGCGCTGGAAATGAAGAAGCGAAAGTAAGGTCTTTATTGCAGTTGCAGGCATCTCTTTGGTATAGAAATTTGGTGCGATCGCATAACGTTTTTTTTTTTTAAACCACAGCCCCTCATCCTCTCTTACTTACTGTCTGTGGTGTATTGTGCGTGCTCCTCCTCTGCACACTCTCGGAAGTGCAACCATGTGTGCTATGCAGTGCTAAAAATACACTTGCCTGCACGAAAACCGTGATGTAGTAAAGTGCAAATGCACATCACAAGATCGCTTTCACAGGCAGGAAATCAGTTCGGTTGCCGTCATACGAGACAACAACGTGTGAGTGGCATGTCACAACGTGGCTGCTACTGTGTTGAATCGTTTCGCCCCCCCCCAAAAATAGATATTGTTGATGGAGTACATCAACAGACCAAAGATACTATGTTGTCTGAAGAAATAGAAACATAAACATAATCCCGATTGTTCTCCTGAATAAAATAACGAAACATAATTTTAAAGTAGGTTACAGACTGAGACGCTTTCCGATACGATAAACAATGGCTGCTCCCTTTGCCCTATTCCCCCATTTTGACTCAGTTTCATATGCAAGAATACTACAGATACATAAATTGCTCGGCTGTACAAAAGAAATTAAAACATCTTTGGCAGAGACGCTAGGGAAGGGATTGTTTTCTACGGGAGATCAAAATTGGTGGTTGCACGCTGTGTTTACTTGCCGTAAATAAGGATGATTGTGTGGTATTAATTGCCCAGACAGAAAATGTGACTACTTGCTTTTCACAGGAATTCATAAACTATACGAAGAAAGGTACGATGCGCACTTGTTTTGATGGTGACAACATTCTTTCATCATCATAGTTTTAGCAATGATTAAAGTGTTCCTAGAATTATTTGTGTTTTGTTGTTGCATTTATTTTAAAGGTTTAGATATTGTTGTCCTGTTTAATATACACTATAGGGAGATAGCTACTAATTATTTCGAGTGAGTAAAAAACAAATCATTACTTTTTCTCAATAAGTTTCGCATGATTCTGATAAAGTTAGTGCGTTTTCTTACTATTAGCAAGACCTTACCAACAGGGTTGTTGTCAATCAATTGTAAACCGTTTAATCTATCAGTCTTAATCGCATTTTTTCCATTTTTTGGTACTTTTCTGGTCATACGGTCAAATTTCTAAATGAAAAATAACATTGAGCACCAAAGCAAAATGTCACGTGACGAAAACATGACCGAATGGACCATTACTTTGGTGCTGACCGTAAAATGATGCACACCGAAAGCTGTTACGTAATTTACGCTCTATACCAATGTCCTGCAGGTTGCAAAACCATTGCGCAAAATGTTTACACTAACGAAAAGATACAAGAGTTAAAAAAAAATAACTACGCAGAAGAGTCAAGCTACCAACCTCACCATCCACAGAATACGGAAATCCTGGACAGTGAAAATATCCGATTTTCCGCTTCCAAAATCGACAAAGTGGCACCCTATTTATGTAGTGTACGCTTATCAAGGATGCAGCAAGGGGGCTACCCGAATTCTGGCCCGACTCTCCCAAAAAACAGCACCCAAGGACATCTCTCTGCTTTGGAAGAGGGTGACCAGCTTCAAACGCACCCGGTGCGTG
>KZ061592.1:160397-183108 GCA_002091835.1 Anopheles maculatus | reverse complement strand
CTACTTCCCGAGACTGTTCTTTAACAGCTTCGAACATAGCGAAGAGGGTCGCGCGATATTTCCAGGTCATCCTGCATTCCTGATTTACCTTCAAACGCGAAAAACGATGTCATCCGAAACGGTGTGCAACATGGAAAGATTGCTATAGAACGTACAGCACAGCATAGCCGTTCGTGTGCCTGACGAACTTTGAATCCTCCGGGTTGTTCTAGATTTTCCGTGTCGAACGCGTCATCAATACCACTGCAATTTTGTCGGTCATGTCCGGGCAGCACGGTCGTTCAGTGTTTGTCAATTCCTGCATCAAGAAACCGCTCAGCCCTTCCAGCAAACGTCCCAACCCATCGTTTCTTGTGCCACAGTGCAGTTTAGATCGTGGATTGCAGGATCCCCGTGCACAGGAAGCCATGAGTACGATAACACGCAAAAAGGCTTCGATCAAGTGTCCCCTGGCACGCAACGGCCAATACCGGCGCTCCAAGTGTTGCTCTTTGACACACCAGCTACGCAAGGAAACGGACAGTTTCCAAACAATGGTACAATTCTACGACAGCATTCCGGACTACAACGATCTACTGCACTTGCCAAGGGAAGAGTTTTACTGTCGGCTAAACACGCTGAAGAAAAAACAGAAAGAGTTGAAGTCAACCTGCTTTTTGGGTGAGAATGATAAAACGGCGTGTCCATTGTCGCCCGAGCCTGATTCTTATTCTAGAAGGCACGAAGCGCGAGGCTTAACCAAACACAGCTATGAAAATGCAAGTGAACGTGTCCCCAACGATGGTGATGGTGTGAAAGAAAATGAGCGTAGTGATCAAGCGACGGAGGATGGGGAATCGTTGCATTCTTGGAGCAAATCTCCTCCCACCGTAGTGGACGCCACACACGATTGCACCAATAAATCTATTGATGTAGTGCGGAAAGGATCTGCCAAATCGGTACGAATAGAAAGCACCAAGGAAAATGGTCTCGACGAAGAGCTGAATCAAAGCAGCAGAAGATACCGATCCGGAACACCATACGTTTCCGATCCGGACGAAAGCACCACGACCACCAAAAACGCAACACCATCATGTGCTACGCCCTCCAATTCGGACTTCGTCGAGCGGTATGATCGATACGTGAAGCGTAGCTTGCGCTGTAAATCGGCAAGTCCGATACGAAACCTTGCCAATGTCACCATTCCGCAACCGTACAAAATGACGCAGCGGGAGGAGGAACAGCGTACCCTGCAAGAACTGCTGCTGGCAAGCAAAAGCGCATTTCCGTCCAAGGAAGCATACTGTACAAATATGAAGGATGTTTTCTTCCTTTTTGGCGAAATGCTGGTGATGAAACAAGATTGTAAAATAATCCTCCAAAATTATACGAACATGGCCATTAGATACAAGTTGACGTGCAACATCGTAACATAAACATAAAACCGCCCACTGTGCGAGATGGCATCGATTCGCTCACCGTTGAGAAGAAACGCGCTCTCTCGCTCTCTTACGCCACTCTTTGTTTGAACGCGTATCGCCAATCAGCTGTTTTCGTTTACGCAACAACGATACAAGTTGTTATTGGTGTATGCGTATACTGGTGCTGCAGGTATTAGTAGATCGATTAAAATGACGTTGCCTTTGTACGCAACTGATTTGATACAACAACAAAAAAAACTCGCCATAACGATATTAATTATTAAACGTAGCAAAGTGTGGTCAGCAATGTTTGTGTACATTCAGCCTGCATCGGATGTAATGGATTAAAATTTTAATCATCGGAAATATTTGAACATTTTATCAAAATTTGCAGCAACAGTTGCAAAAAGCGGTATAGAATGTAACCCAACATCCTAATCTCTATCTAAGATCAGCCTTAGTCATTCGCCACTAACTTTTTTACTACTTCCTAGAATCGTTTCCATTCCTTTGCTTGTTTACCAAAAATAGTTTTTAAAGACTCTTGGAAAATGTTACCTTTACCTGACAAGAGCTTGTTGCAAATAGTAGTTTACTCATAAAGCAAGGCGTTGATGACCATCCATTGAGCGAACGTACGAACACAGCATTTAAGTATGTGAAAAATCGTATTAAGCGTAACAAAGCGGCACATGTTATTACACCTCCGCTGACTTGCACACTGATCGGCTAGATTTCTAACACGAGGCAGTAATTTATGAGCCATTTCGAGTCCGTCATACGGTAAAGCTTCCTGGTGTCGCTGTTACTACTATTCAGTGAGAAGTTCCAGCTGCACGGTGCTGCACAAAGAACCTCCTACAGGCTAATTTTATATCCTAACAAAGACGGTGCCCCGTCTCGAAGGTGATAACATATAAAATAACGATGACGTCGTTGATTTGCGTTGATTTGCTATTAAACTTCCACAAATCACATCCACGAAAAAGCACCCTGGTGCAAGATGCCGAACGATGGAAAATCCACTCGGAAACACTTTTTGCGCAACCCAATCTAGCACTATCGTTCGACTTCGGCAGTCCGACCATAATCGAAACACTCTGAACCGACAATGGTCGTAGTTTCGGTTACCATAGCGCATCAAAAAACACAACAAACAAAGGCGCTGTTTAGTTTTGCTTCAAGAGTTAGTGAAAATTCCACTATCAGTTAGTAACGAATGTTTCATTGTGAATCCAGTGCCGACAAGAATTCGAACCGGATCGGGAGTAAATTACAACGCAAGGCATCAAAGGATTCTACTTCCCGAGACTGTTCTTTAACAGCTTCGAACATAGCGAAGAGGGTCGCGCGATATTTCCAGGTCATCCTGCATTCCTGATTTACCTTCAAACGCGAAAAACGATGTCATCCGAAACGGTGTGCAACATGGAAAGATTGCTATAGAACGTACAGCACAGCATAGCCGTTCGTGTGCCTGACGAACTTTGAATCCTCCGGGTTGTTCTAGATTTTCCGTGTCGAACGCGTCATCAATACCACTGCAATTTTGTCGGTCATGTCCGGGCAGCACGGTCGTTCAGTGTTTGTCAATTCCTGCATCAAGAAACCGCTCAGCCCTTCCAGCAAACGTCCCAACCCATCGTTTCTTGTGCCACAGTGCAGTTTAGATCGTGGATTGCAGGATCCCCGTGCACAGGAAGCCATGAGTACGATAACACGCAAAAAGGCTTCGATCAAGTGTCCCCTGGCACGCAACGGCCAATACCGGCGCTCCAAGTGTTGCTCTTTGACACACCAGCTACGCAAGGAAACGGACAGTTTCCAAACAATGGTACAATTCTACGACAGCATTCCGGACTACAACGATCTACTGCACTTGCCAAGGGAAGAGTTTTACTGTCGGCTAAACACGCTGAAGAAAAAACAGAAAGAGTTGAAGTCAACCTGCTTTTTGGGTGAGAATGATAAAACGGCGTGTCCATTGTCGCCCGAGCCTGATTCTTATTCTAGAAGGCACGAAGCGCGAGGCTTAACCAAACACAGCTATGAAAATGCAAGTGAACGTGTCCCCAACGATGGTGATGGTGTGAAAGAAAATGAGCGTAGTGATCAAGCGACGGAGGATGGGGAATCGTTGCATTCTTGGAGCAAATCTCCTCCCACCGTAGTGGACGCCACACACGATTGCACCAATAAATCTATTGATGTAGTGCGGAAAGGATCTGCCAAATCGGTACGAATAGAAAGCACCAAGGAAAATGGTCTCGACGAAGAGCTGAATCAAAGCAGCAGAAGATACCGATCCGGAACACCATACGTTTCCGATCCGGACGAAAGCACCACGACCACCAAAAACGCAACACCATCATGTGCTACGCCCTCCAATTCGGACTTCGTCGAGCGGTATGATCGATACGTGAAGCGTAGCTTGCGCTGTAAATCGGCAAGTCCGATACGAAACCTTGCCAATGTCACCATTCCGCAACCGTACAAAATGACGCAGCGGGAGGAGGAACAGCGTACCCTGCAAGAACTGCTGCTGGCAAGCAAAAGCGCATTTCCGTCCAAGGAAGCGTTGGTGGAGTCTACGTCTAAGCAATCGACGCAGTTTCGAGCCAACCCTGTTCCGATTACTTCTCGGATACCGCTCTTTGATACCATTATGGCGGACCAGGAAAATCGTAGCCGACTAGCCAAGCTTAACTCCGAGATCGAGTTACAATCTCAAATAAAACCGTTCCATTTTTCTGAGCGACTTAACCGAGGCCACAGTCGCTGCCTAAGCCGAAGTTTATCCTCACCAGCTTTGCTCAGCACCGGTTACGAGTCGGGCGTGGATGGCGTGCGAAAATCTCGTACCTTCAAAGCAAAACCATGCCCGAAAAAACTGTTTAGCAGCTACTTTCACACCAAAGCCTGGGAGGATGAATACTTTCGACATCTGAACAAACGATTGCGGGCAGAGGAAATGTTGAAGCAAGCGGCTCTGCCACCGTCGATGGCCCGGCGTGAAAGAAGTGAGCGCAAAAATTCCCTCTCGCGACATTCGGCGGAAGATGCGGGAAAGGATCGACCAGGTTCGCACGGTGGGAAAATGTCCAAGCGTAAGCGCAAACCACGCAAATCCTTGAAGCGGCGGAAAAGTGTGGAGCAAAAGTGTGCCGAATATTTCACATCCGTGAACGATCCGGCCAGGGTATGTTGATCGAGCCCGCTAGCATATCTCAATACAGATGCGCTATTCAATGCTCTCTTATTTGCAGCTTCCTTATCCAACCAGCAATTCTAGTTGCAGTAACAGCACGGACAACAATCGAGGATCCGGTGATACACCGGCACCGATTTATCCGGTCAACAGACCAAATCTTGCTGCCACTCTCCGTACGGAATGGTGCCGCAAGAAGCTACGGGACATGGAACTCGACGAAACGGTGACGGACAAAAAGAAAATCCCGAGGTTTCGATGGGGTGTTAAAAAATCTCAAGCTTTTCAAAACTTAAATCTCGAGTAAGTGTCACTTTAAGGCTTGAGGCCAAAGATACGAATAACTTACAAAAATTACATATACTTTCTAGCCATACGCATGAGGAAGAGCTCAATCTTCGTCTCGCCACTAGACGCGCAGAACAGCGGTTAAGGTGCTGTTACTACTATTCAGTGAGAAGTTCCAGCTGCACGGTGCTGCACAAAGAACCTCCTACAGGCTAATTTTATATCCTAACAAAGACGGTGCCCCGTCTCGAAGGTGATAACATATAAAATAACGATGACGTCGTTGATTTGCGTTGATTTGCTATTAAACTTCCACAAATCACATCCACGAAAAAGCACCCTGGTGCAAGATGCCGAACGATGGAAAATCCACTCGGAAACACTTTTTGCGCAACCCAATCTAGCACTATCGTTCGACTTCGGCAGTCCGACCATAATCGAAACACTCTGAACCGACAATGGTCGTAGTTTCGGTTACCATAGCGCATCAAAAAACACAACAAACAAAGGCGCTGTTTAGTTTTGCTTCAAGAGTTAGTGAAAATTCCACTATCAGTTAGTAACGAATGTTTCATTGTGAATCCAGTGCCGACAAGAATTCGAACCGGATCGGGAGTGAATTGCAACGCAAGTCATCAAAGGATACTACTTCCCGAGACTGTTCTTTAACAGCTTCGAACATAGCGAAAGGGGGCGCGCAATAATTCCAGGTCATCCTGCATTCCTGATTTACCTTCAAACGCGAAAAACGATGTCATCCGAAACGGTGTGCAACATGGAAAGATTGCTATAGAACGTACAGCACAGCATAGCCGTTCGTGTGCCTGACGAACTTTGAATCCTCCGGGTTGTTCTAGATTTTCCGTGTCGAACGCGTCATCAATACCACTGCAATTTTGTCGGTCATGTCCGGGCAGCACGGTCGTTCAGTGTTTGTCAATTCCTGCATCAAGAAACCGCTCAGCCCTTCCAGCAAACGTCCCAACCCATCGTTTCTTGTGCCACAGTGCAGTTTAGATCGTGGATTGCAGGATCCCCGTGCACAGGAAGCCATGAGTACGATAACGCGCAAAAAGGCTTCGATCAAGTGTCCCCTGGCACGCAACGGCCAATACCGGCGCTCCAAGTGTTGCTCTTTGACACACCAGCTACGCAAGGAAACGGACAGTTTCCAAACAATGGTACAATTCTACGACAGCATTCCGGACTACAACGATCTACTGCACTTGCCAAGGGAAGAGTTTTACTGTCGGCTAAACACGCTGAAGAAAAAACAGAAAGAGTTGAAGTCAACCTGCTTTTTGGGTGAGAATGATAAAACAGCGTGTCCATTGTCACCCGAGCCTGATTCTTATTCTAGAAGGCGAGCCTGATTCTTATTATAGAAGGCACAAAGCGCGTGGCTTAAACAAACACAGCTATGAAAATGCAAGTGAACGTGTTCCCAACGATGGTGATGGTGTGAAAGAAAATGAGCGTAGTGATCAAGCGACGGAGGATGGAGAATCGTTGCATTCTTGGAGCAAATCTCCTCCCACCGTAGTGGACGCCACACACGATTGCACCAATAAATCTATTGATGTAGTGCGGAAAGGATCTGCCAAATCGGTACGAATAGAAAGCACCAAGGAAAATGGTCTCGACGAAGAGCTGAATCAAAGCAGCAGAAGATACCGATCCGGAACACCATACGTTTCCGATCCGGACGAAAGCACCACGACCACCAAAAACGCAACACCATCATGTGCTACGCCCTCCAATTCGGACTTCGTCGAGCGGTATGATCGATACGTGAAGCGTAGCTTGCGCTGTAAATCGGCAAGTCCGATACGAAACCTTGCCAATGTCACCATTCCGCAACCGTACAAAATGACGCAGCGTGAGGAGGAACAGCGTACCCTGCAAGAACTGCTGCTGGCAAGCAAAAGCGCATTTCCGTCCAAGGAAGCATTGGTGGAGTCTACGTCTAAGCAATCGACGCAGTTTCGAGCCAACCCTGTTCCGATTACTTCTCGGATACCGCTCTTTGATACCATTATGGCGGACCAGGAAAATCGTAGCCGACTAGCCAAGCTTAACTCCGAGATCGAGTTACAATCTCAAATAAAACCGTTCCATTTTTCTGAGCGACTTAACCGAGGCCACAGTCGCTGCCTAAGCCGAAGTTTATCCTCACCAGCTTTGCTCAGCACCGGTTACGAGTCGGGCGTGGATGGCGTGCGAAAATCTCGTACCTTCAAAGCAAAACCATGCCCGAAAAAACTGTTTAGCAGCTACTTTCACACCAAAGCCTGGGAGGATGAATACTTTCGACATCTGAACAAACGATTGCGGGCAGAGGAAATGTTGAAGCAAGCGGCTCTGCCACCGTCGATGGCCCGGCGTGAAAGAAGTGAGCGCAAAAATTCCCTCTCGCGACATTCGGCGGAAGATGCGGGAAAGGATCGACCAGGTTCGCACGGTGGGAAAATGTCCAAGCGTAAGCGCAAACCACGCAAATCCTTGAAGCGGCGGAAAAGTGTGGAGCAAAAGTGTGCCGAATATTTCACATCCGTGAACGATCCGGCCAGGGTATGTTGATCGAGCCCGCTAGCATATCTCAATACAGATGCGCTATTCAATGCTCTCTTATTTGCAGCTTCCTTATCCAACCAGCAATTCTAGTTGCAGTAACAGCACGGACAACAATCGAGGATCCGGTGATACACCGGCACCGATTTATCCGGTCAACAGACCAAATCTTGCTGCCACTCTCCGTACGGAATGGTGCCGCAAGAAGCTACGGGACATGGAACTCGACGAAACGGTGACGGACAAAAAGAAAATCCCGAGGTTTCGATGGGGTGTTAAAAAATCTCAAGCTTTTCAAAACTTAAATCTCGAGTAAGTGTCACTTTAAGGCTTGAGGCCAAAGATACGAATAACTTACAAAAATTACATATACTTTCTAGCCATACGCATGAGGAAGAGCTCAATCTTCGTCTCGCCACTAGACGCGCAGAACAGCGGTTAAGGCAGGAAGAGCATGCAATTAACATGGAGCTCATGAGACAACGCGTTAAGGCGGCCCCTTTACTGCTGGAAGGTCCTCCACAGTGGGGCCCACGGCTAGGACATGTGGCTCATCGTTGCTCTAGCTTAAATCGTGAATCGGAACAAGCCCTTTTTCGGAAGCCAGATAAAGTGAGCAAAATGATTTCACAGAAATTAACCACTCCCGGTAATGCTGGTGCTGGCTCGGGGAACAAAAAGTGTGACTCACCCGTTACAACATCCACCGCCAGCACCGGGAGTAACAATCGGATGACGAATCAGGAACATCGGCATAGAACGGTAGAAAAGCGACGCAATGCCGGTAATGGGAGTAAGCTCAGTACTTACTCCTTCGATTCTACTGGTAAACTCAGTTATAAAGCGTGTGACAGTGAGCTGTTGAGTTTGTCGGATGTGTAAAAGATGTGTTCCGTCAGACATAAGTGAATATCGTTAATTTAAGAAACTGTCACATTAACACAATCAGAAGTAGCAATTGAATGAATAGTTCATCTCTTATGAACAAGGTTTATTTCGTTTATTTCCGGGGATTCCAACCTTGTAACGTTTGTGTGAAATGTTTTATTGTTTTGAATAACACTAGACGTAGACTATCATTGTTTTATGTGAACAATTACAAATAAACATACGCAAAATTACGCATGAGTACATAAGAATTTGACCACTGCGAAACCCCTAGATGCAACTAGAACTACTTGCACTGCAAGACGTTTATACAACAGCGTTTTCTGTACGACGACATACAACAAAGCAACAAATGAATCATCCGAACGACGACGATCAACAATAATCGACGCCAAGCAATTTGGCTTCCCGTTGTAACCGATCGCGTTCCGTGCGATACCATTTGATCAGGATAGCTTGTCGTTCCAACTGCCACTCCATTGGTTGTTCTGCTAGTTCCGTGTCCGTCATGCGACGATAACGTAGGTCAGTTACTTTTCCATGACCTTCCGATTTTCTAATATCAATCAGAATCCTTACAAGAGGCACATAAAAACATAACAAAACCAACAGTTCAAGGGCACACACGACAATCACAAACACCTGGGGTGTAATGGCTGGATTAAGCGCTCCTACAGCCGATCCCCGATCACTGCCGTTGCTATCAGCATCACGATGCCCATACGGAAAAAGATATCGTACTTGATTCTGCACCGTGAGTAGGATCACATTCCACAGGGTAGCTATCTGCAGCGGAGCCTTTCGATAAACTGTCAGGCATCGGTAATGATCAAAGTCGGGCTCAGCAAGACGAACAAACTCTCGCTTGTTTCGTTCGTGGATCACGTACGTTGCCAGCCAGTAAAAGATGCGCAGATAAATGATAACAAAATAAACTGACGATGCCAGATCATCATTTTCCAGGTTTGGCCAGCTAAGTGAGGATCCAATAATGCCGACAACAACTATCAGGATCGCAAAAAACAGATGGGTACTGTAATGATCGTAAATGAGACGGTTAGTTCGATATCAAATACAAGGAAGCAAACAGTACTGACCTAAGCGTGCAAATAGCAAAAATAGGACGAAAGCGTAAACTGTGCTCCACTAAACTGGGTGGTGAGTACAGTTTAGAATTATTCGACTGTAACGGCGATCCTGAGTGTGTTGACATTTTTTTGTTACACAGCGAAACGATCAACCAGCACTGATAAGTAAACCACGTGCCAACGAGTGACAGAATCCCGATTCCCAGTTCGACAAAGAGAAAAACGAATGGGGCAAAGGGACAGGAATAGAAAATGGAGGAATGATTTAACAAAAAAAAAAAAACGATAAAATGGTTGTCGTTTTCAAATAACCAGCTATTTCTTCGTTGCCTGTTTGGTGTGCAGCATCCATTGGTATCGACATAAAGAACGGAAGTGCTGTAAAGTTAAACAAAATGTCGACATCTTTTCTAACTCGTGGTTTGTCTTCATTTCTATTTAAATCGTTCGCATTCGGATCATCTAGCGCTGCAACAAGAAATGCTGGTCCCAACCAATCGTTATTCCATTCCACCAGCAATACCGAACCGGAGGATTCAATTCGATTTGATAAGCTTCAAACGGTTCCCAGTGCTTGGTAAGACGGTTGGCAATCTTCTAAGAGAGTTTGGTACAAGAAGCACTCATCGTATTTGCTTATTTGCAGCATCCAGCTATTTGTAACACTCGCGCTTACAATCATTTCGATTATATATACGCTTCAGCAGTGTGATACCACAACGGTGTGCTTATATTACTACATGCTGCTCTACCTACGTGGCGTCTATTGGGCGATTGTTTACGTAAGTAATGCAAAGAAGTAAACATAGCACAAGCATGCAAATTTAAGCGAGACATCACGGAAACATTTCTTCCCTTACGTACCATGAACGCCACTTCCAGCTCATCCACCTATACACCAAAAGCCGGCATTTAGGCCTGAATCGCTGTGGTCACCATTGCTTTGCTGCAAAAGTTCACCGACACAAAAAATCCTGCCTTCAGCTGGTGACGGTATCAAATACGATTCTGCTAGCCGTCCACACAGCGATGGGTCATTGCTTTGGAGAAACATTCATGCAACGATGCTTTGTGGATGGGTTTTCGTCCGTTGTGTTTGTAGCATCCTTCACCCTTCTGGAAACCATTATTATTGTACCGGTTCAGCTATCCTACATCGGTAAGTATATGTCCGTCTCAATGATAAGATATATACCAACAAACGTAGATTACTGATATCGCGCGTAAATGCACATTCTTGCTTAAATAACAGTTAAAGTACAAGTGTTCAATCATACAAGACCCTTACCGGATGCACAGCAGAACGCCAATGATCTGAGCCTGCGTATTTGTCCCACGGATGATTACAGCGTTAACGATAGCTTCAAGAGCATCACGGATCCAAAGGAATTCGTCCTGTTGCAGTCGGCAATGATAAGTAAGCTGAAGGAGGAAAACAGTCAACTGCGCAGTAGGATACAGGAGGCAAGAAATATGGTTGAACTCATCCCGAACTAGATTACTGATATCGCGCGTAAATGCACATTCTTGCTTAAATAACAGTTAAAGTACAAGTGTTCAATCATACAAGACCCTTACCGGATGCACAGCAGAACGCCAATGATCTGAGCCTGCGTATTTGTCCCACGGATGATTACAGCGTTAACGATAGCTTCAAGAGCATCACGGATCCAAAGGAATTCGTCCTGTTGCAGTCGGCAATGATAAGTAAGCTGAAGGAGGAAAACAGTCAACTGCGCAGTAGGATACAGGAGGCAAGAAATATGGTTGAACTCATCCCGAACCAATCGCTTAACTATTCGCTAGCAGAGCAATCAGTTGTCGGTGGCTATTGATATGAAGATACAATATTCAATCACTATGGTTTTGCATGAATTGTGCATGTTTTCTTGCGATTCACGTCTACTACATGTAGTAGTTAGTGAACCAGTTTCTTTTCACTTTATGTTTTGTATATTTAAAATGTTGTTAATTATGAAGACTCTTCACACGAGCAAATATATTCGTCGTTATTCATTAGTGGATCTAACAAACACCTGTAGCATTGATTCCATTTGCAATAGTTCGTAAGTATTTATTAAACGACTTTTTTTGTTATCACTCATTCCAAGAGGAATTCTTTCTTAAATACAATTGTGAGAAAATGTATTGCACTTCCTCTAACTCGATTGAAAACACAAATTTAAAGAATATACTTTGGAAAACAGGAATTTGTGAATGCTCTCTCTCTCTCTATCTCAACGCACCAATCTAGCCTAGAGCATATACTCAAAATAAGATACTTTTGCGATGGGTTAAGTATTTTTTTTTTTTTGCAAACAGCTTCAGTCCAATGTGGGGTTTCGGGTTTCCGAATACACCATGAAATGATAAACAAAACCATACCTTTCATTACCCTGTTATAAGTTCCCTAATAATGAATCACACGTTTCACCTTATCCAGGATACGTGACCGTTCGCACTTGCGCGTTCATTTGCATTATCTTTTGATTCAGTTTCAAATTATGATCCTTCAAATACTTGATCAAATAAGCCTGTTTTTCCAGCAGCTCTGCAGTACTAAGGCCACGTTGGGTAAGCCCCAGAGAACCACCACTGAAGCCACGGTTATCCTGCAATGCATCTGGCGGAGAAGCGGTGCGATTGAAGCGCCGTACAGCGACTAAAAGAGGAGACAAGAGAATAGTACACATCAGTGACATACCCAGCACGTGAAAACATTCACTCACTTACCGATGTAGCTTCCATTGACGATACATAGCACAATCGTTTCCAGCCCCGAAAAGGCGGAAATGTAGATGATAGGCGACAGCAAACCGATCGCAACACACTTCTCCCCAAATGCGTCACCGTAGTAGTGTTGAATCAGCGTTTGGATTGCGAGCAAAAACGTATTCCACAGGGACACAACCTGCAGCGGTATGCCCTTGTGCTGTTCGGTAGCACGATGGAAATCATGATAACCGTTTAACCGCAACTTTTCATGGTGAGCCCTTACGACGTGATCAAACAGCTGAAACAGATTTTATTCAAGACGGAGTTTCATTTAATTACAACAGACCGGAACGACAGGCGGATCGAAGGGTGGCTACTCACATAAGTGATAATCCAAAACGCAGCTCGCAAGTAAAGCATTATGAAGTATGCCTCGCATCGTCGATTGTCATCCCATGTTGCTGCTAGAATAATTCCAGTCAAAGAAATGCAGCTAGACAGTAGGAGGTGAATGCTAAAATGTATTTAAAAAAAAACCATTATTTCATCTACATTAATTTCACATAGCAAATCCTCCTTCAATATTTCACTTCAGCTTGGTTCAAAATAGCTGTACCGAATTCAATATTTCGTCTTATCTTATTTTGATTGGAATTAAGGTATTTCGTTTTGTAATCCTGTTTGATTGTACATCTACACAGCTATATACGTTAGCTTCTGTTAACTCACACAGCGAAAAGTTTGATAAGCTGAAAGGCTACACATTCGGTACTGGCACGCACCAGGTTCTGGCTCGCTTCCTTACCTGAAGGCAGGGACAGTACGCAGCGGTCGAAAGCTGTCGTCATCTTCCGTGGCCAGAATGGGATCGAGCATCGTTCTGCTATCGTCCATTCTCGATGATTCATCAAAGAAGCGTCCACCCTGCAATGAACAAAAATAGGTAAAAACAGATGCGCTTTCCTCGCTGCGGACGGCCAAATCGGTGAAGCCTTACTGAGTTTGATGTAAAGTTCCGTAGCAGACTGACCATGCTACTCCTACGGATCCGATGCTGAGCCGACGCACTGTTTTGATGCGATTAGACCCACACTCGCATACTTTTCATTCGTATGGCAGAAGGTTTAGGGATTGAGCAAACGAATAATCACTGTTTGCTATCACTTTACCACACACAACACTCTCCGATCGTCCCGACGAGTAGCAGAAACTGTGAGTAATGGAACGGTAAGACGCAAGAAAATCAGAAAAAATAATAACACCACACATATCACACCCAAGCACAGCGATCGTCCGTCTGTCGCAACCTAGCACAACTGATAAGCAAACGAAAAGCAATGACGCTACATGGAATAGGCAACGAGGGAACGATTTTTTTACAATGTTATGATAGCGTAGTGATTGCTAAAACCGGAGAGAAACAAAATAAAACGAATAATTACGCCGCGGTGTACACTGCGAACAGCTGAAACTTTTGTGAACTTCCGATGAAAACAAAAGAAAATGGGATGCTTTTTTGACTGACACTGGTGAGCATGACAAATGAGAAGTGAGAAAAGGAGGAATCTAGTGAGTTACACAAAACACCACAATTTTGGAGGTACGAAGGTACAACGAGTTATGCTATTCACTGGATTATTACCGAATTATTTTTCTCTATTTTAGCTTTTTGCAATGAGGGAAGAATTGTGAACAAAAATATAAAAAACAAACGGAATACTCCGGAAAGTCGACACACGCTGTGGGAAGCCGAATGTCGACATTTATGACATCGATCAAACACGCCGGCCTGCTGTCAAACGAGGAGAAAACGCCAAACGAAAATCTCGACATCAAATAACACACGCTCCGCTTTCGCACAACAATTGGAGGGGTAAAAGAAAAAGTTTTGTCGCAAATTTGTGATCGAATAGTTTATCGAACCTTCTCCTGAAATAATTGCTTCGGTGCACAGCATTTAACCATGTCTGGAAGAAGGGTGCCGGCAAACGAAGATCTGTCGAATGTAGAGTTCGAAACAAGCGAAGATGTGGAGGTGCTGCCGACGTTCAACTCAATGGGGCTCCGGGAAGAGCTTCTGCGGGGTATTTACGCGTATGGTAAGTGTTTGCCATTGGAAAGCGTTGGCCTGCTCTCACACACACACATGGACCACATTACTGCATGGGTCAGAAACTAAAACATTACAAATTGTAACTTTTCACAGGTTTCGAGAAGCCTTCCGCCATCCAGCAAAGAAGTATTCAGCCGATCGTAAAGGGTCGCGATGTCATCGCACAGGCACAATCGGGTACGGGCAAAACGGCAACATTTACCGATGTAGCTTCCATTGACGATACATAGCACAATCGTTTCCAGCCCCGAAAAGGCGGAAATGTAGATGATAGGCGACAGCAAACCGATCGCAACACACTTCTCCCCAAATGCGTCACCGTAGTAGTGTTGAATCAGCGTTTGGATTGCGAGCAAAAACGTATTCCACAGGGACACAACCTGCAGCGGTATGCCCTTGTGCTGTTCGGTAGCACGATGGAAATCATGATAACCGTTTAACCGCAACTTTTCATGGTGAGCCCTTACGACGTGATCAAACAGCTGAAACAGATTTTATTCAAGACGGAGTTTCATTTAATTACAACAGACCGGAACGACAGGCGGATCGAAGGGTGGCTACTCACATAAGTGATAATCCAAAACGCAGCTCGCAAGTAAAGCATTATGAAGTATGCCTCGCATCGTCGATTGTCATCCCATGTTGCTGCTAGAATAATTCCAGTCAAAGAAATGCAGCTAGACAGTAGGAGGTGAATGCTAAAATGTATTTAAAAAAAAACCATTATTTCATCTACATTAATTTCACATAGCGAAACCTCCTTCAATATTTCACTTCAGCTTGGTTCAAAATAGCTGTACCGAATTCAATATTTCGTCTTATCTTATTTTGATTGGAATTAAGGTATTTCGTTTTGTAATCCTGTTTGATTGTACATCTACACAGCTATATACGTTAGCTTCTGTTAACTCACACAGCGAAAAGTTTGATAAGCTGAAAGGCTACACATTCGGTACTAGCACACACCAGGTTCTGGCTCGCTTCCTTACCTGAAGGCAGGGACAGTACGCAGCGGTCGAAAGCTGTCGTCATCTTCCGTGGCCAGAATGGGATCGAGCATCGTTCTGCTATCGTCCATTCTCGATGATTCATCAAAGAAGCGTCCACCCTGCAATGAACAAAAATAGGTAAAAACAGATGCGCTTTCCTCGCTGCGGACGGCCAAATCGGTGAAGCCTTACTGAGTTTGATGTAAAGTTCCGTAGCAGACTGACCATGCTACTCCTACGGATCCGATGCTGAGCCGACGCACTGTTTTGATGCGATTAGACCCACACTCGCATACTTTTCATTCGTATGGCAGAAGGTTTAGGGATTGAGCAAACGAATAATCACTGTTTGCTATCACTTTACCACACACAACACTCTCCGATCGTCCCGACGAGTAGCAGAAACTGTGAGTAATGGAACGGTAAGACGCAAGAAAATCAGAAAAAATAATAACACCACACAAATCACACCCAAGCACAGCGATCGTCCGTCCGTCGCAACCTAGCACAACTGATAAGCAAACGAAAAGCAATGACGCTACATGGAATAGGCAACGAGGGAACGATTTTTTTACAATGTTATGATAGCGTAGTGATTGCTAAAACCGGAGAGAAACAAAATAAAACGAATAATTACGCCGCGGTGTACACTGCGAACAGCTGAAACTTTTGTGAACTTCCGATGAAAACAAAAGAAAATGGGATGCTTTTTTGACTGACACTGGTGAGCATGACAAATGAGAAGTGAGAAAAGGAGGAATCTAGTGAGTTACACAAAACACCACAATTTTGGAGGTACGAAGGTACAACGAGTTATGCTATTCACTGGATTATTACCGAATTATTTTTCTCTATTTTAGCTTTTTGCAATGAGGGAAGAATTGTGAACAAAAATATAAAAAACAAACGGAATACTCCGGAAAGTCGACACACGCTGTGAGAAGTCGAATGTCGACATTTATGACATCGATCAAACACGCCGGCCTGCTGTCAAACGAGGAGAAAACGCCAAACGAAAATCTTGACATCAAATAACACACGCTCCGCTTTCGCACAACAATTGGAGGGGTAAAAGAAAAAGTTTTGTGGCCAATTTGTGATCGAATAGTTTATCGAACCTTCTCCTGAAATAATTGCTTAGGTGCACAGCATCTAACCATGTCTGGAAGAAGGGTGCCGGCAAACGAAGATCTGTCGAATGTAGAGTTCGAAACAAGCGAAGATGTGGAGGTGCTGCCGACGTTCAACTCAATGGGGCTCCGGGAAGAGCTTCTGCGGGGTATTTACGCGTATGGTAAGTGTTTGCCATTGGAAAGCGTTGGCCTGCTCTCACACATGAACCACATTACTGCATGGTTCAGAAACTAAAACATTACAAATTGTAACTTTTCACAGGTTTCGAGAAGCCTTCCGCCATCCAGCAAAGAAGTATTCAGCCGATCGTAAAGGGTCGCGATGTCATCGCACAGGCACAATCGGGTACGGGCAAAACGGCAACATTCTCCATTTCTATTTTGCAGTCAATGGACACTACGCTGCGAGAGACGCAGGTGCTCTGTTTGTCCCCGACGCGTGAATTGGCAGTTCAGATTCAGAAAGTAATTCTGGCACTTGGAGATTTCATGAACGTTCAGTGTCATGCCTGTATCGGAGGTACTAATTTGGGAGAAGATATTCGCAAACTGGACTACGGTCAGCACGTTGTTAGTGGCACGCCAGGCCGTGTGTTCGATATGATCAAACGGCGCGTCCTGCGTACGCGTTCCATCAAAATGTTGGTGCTGGACGAAGCGGACGAAATGCTAAACAAAGGCTTCAAGGAGCAGATCTACGATGTTTACCGATACCTGCCGCCAGCCACGCAGGTGGTGCTGATTTCTGCCACACTACCGCACGAAATTCTTGAAATGACTTCCAAGTTCATGACCGACCCCATACGCATTCTGGTAAAGCGCGATGAATTGACGCTAGAAGGCATCAAGCAGTTTTTCGTGGCCGTCGAGCGTGAGGAGTGGAAGTTCGATACGCTGTGCGATCTTTACGATACGCTTACCATTACACAGGCAGTCATTTTCTGCAACACCAGACGTAAGGTGGACTGGCTAACGGAGAAGATGCGGGAAGCTAACTTTACCGTCAGTTCGATGCACGGTGATATGCCGCAGAAGGAGCGTGATGAAATCATGAAGGAGTTCCGTTCCGGACAGAGCCGCGTACTGATCACGACAGATGTTTGGGCACGCGGTATCGACGTGCAGCAGGTATCGCTGGTTATAAACTACGATTTGCCGAACAACCGTGAGCTGTACATTCACCGTATTGGTCGTTCGGGTCGTTTCGGTCGTAAGGGTGTTGCTATTAACTTTGTAAAATCCGATGATATCAGAATTTTGCGAGATATTGAGCAGTACTACTCCACTCAGATCGATGAAATGCCTATGAACGTGGCAGATCTTATTTAAATACGTGTATGGCATGAACATAAATATGCAGAAACTTAACACATTTGTACTATTCATCTGGTTTGCACGATTGTGCGATGCAGCACCTAGGAAACGTAATCTTTTAAGCGTGTAATCATACATTCTCTATGTTTTGAAATCTAACAATGGACTCAAAATAAATGGATAAATCATCTATCACACCCCTTGTGTTAATTTATCTGTTTTTTCTCAATATTGTTTGCTACTGTTAAGTTTTAAAAATGCAGGATTTGTCTGCTTCTTGCGATACAACCGTATGTTTATCCATTCAAAAGCTATTAGATAATTCAAAAGAGCTTGAACGTGGTCGAGACAATCACCTGTATAGAAAAAAAAATCATCAAACAACTTGAATGTATTTTACAGTGTATGTCAACTAAATGTTTCTTTGCACTGTGTGAATTTTGATTAAAACTATTATGATAATAATTTTCACATCATATAAATTTATCGGGATGGAGAAGATTGGCAAGATGAAGCTAAAAAAAAGGTTCAGGATTCATTTTTATCAAATTAATCGTACCTCTACGGCAGCTCGCAGCGGTTCACAGCCACTGGACGCAGCAATCCTTTTTTGTCTACTGTCAGTGTTTTTCTTCCAAAATTTTCCAACAAAAAGAAAAGCGTCTGACGTTTTGGAGTGCGGAGGATATTTTCGTCTTTATTGCTGTTGAAACTAGCAGAAGTAGTATGCCGTGGAACACGTGTCAGGACCTCTAAATTTGTACCACTTTTTGTGGAGATTGTAGTTCAGTTGATACTGTTTTAGGATAATTAAAAATTGTGCACCAAAATTCTTGTGTTAAAATTCTGCCAAACGTTGTGAAATTGGATCCCTTCACGCTTCAAGTGTACAGCTAGTTCGTGCTGTTATTCGTAAACAAAAAAAGATTTTCCCCTTTCTGCACGGGTGGCAGTAGTTTCGTGCAACTTTCCATCGACGGCTCGACAACCTGCGACGAAGCATCCACCATCGTTACTTCCTAGCAAGCAGTGCAACAATGGAGAAGGTGAAAAGTGTGGAACGGGCAGCCATCATAAAAAATCGCCCAAACAACGAACAGAAAGCGGTCGCCGCCAACGGCAGCCCAGGTTTGAACAACGACGGAACAACAGCACTTCGAATGCGACCCTCACAGCTCTACCACCCACATGCGGGTCAGCAGACGTTGACCACGGGGCCACCGTCGTCGGATCGCAAGACCCACACCTCCACCACGATACAGCACCAACAGGATCGTCCAGAAAGTGAGAAAGTTAAAGACGGTGCAAGCGAGGAAGAAAGTGATGAGGATGATGAGCTGGAAAATCAATACTTCTATGAGGATGAAATTTTTTGTCTCACCCCCAAAAATGGTCACGTCAAGTTTGGCCTGGTGCTCGACAACTACGACGAGAGTGAGGAAGAAACCGCGGATGAAGATGCACCAAAGCGGGGCGAAATTCGTGCCTGCTGGCATCCAGATGGCCGCGAAGAAATCATCAAACAGCGAAAGGTGAGCCTGCCTTGAACGCATCCGTACATTTTGCTTTTACTTTTAACCAATTTGAGGGAGTGTCGGCCACACAATTGTTGTGTATTATGTAATGTTCCTTTCTAATCGTTAACTTCTTTCGTGTCTTTACTTACGCTGTGACTTTGTTTGCCACTTGTAGGTAGGGTTGGCTGACAGGACATTAATGCCGGGCGATGTGGTGCGTCGAATGGTCCCGGGTAGAGACACGCAGCGAGGGTACTGTCATGAAATTACGGTAAAAGCTGATCTTCGCATCATCGGTACAAAGTACGTTATCCGTAACGTGTGCTCAGATCGGCTAAGGCCACTCCTATCCATGCCCAAGGATAGTGCCGTTTGTCTGGACTCATGGGTGGGCAGCACCAAGCAAATCATGGAAAAGTTAATTCTAAAGTAAGTACTGTGCTTTTGTAAAGAAAAAGAGAAAGTCACTATTATCCATTGTGTTGCAGATCGTCCTGTGGCTCGCTAGTAGAAGTATGTCCGGCCAGCGAATTGGGCATGTTACGTGATCACAATATGCGCTTCCGGCGAGGATTTTTTGCCGAGCCACTGTTCTACCCAGGCCAGCAGTTGGTTGGACTTATGAGTGAGCTGGCAAATGGCAAGTGGCTCACAACGTCCAACGAGATGAAGCTTTCCCGAAAGAACTATATGATGGAACGCAAATTCACCGTCCAATCGGTGGAGCTACAAGGTGTTTCAGTGCATTGGCAGTGCAAGGTTTCGAGCGAAGATCTAGAACAGAAGCTGTCCGAAGGAGGAAGTTTGCAGCAACCGCCTGAATATATTGCTGGAGAAGATTTGAAGCGAATGAAGAAATTAAATCTCTTTGAATCGTGCATGCTGCAGATAAACGATAAAAACTATCTAAAAGTTGAAGAATCAGATGTAATATGTTCCAAGCAGGCTTGGCGGAAAGACATGAGCAGCAAATATCGAGAGCAATTGTTACAAGACAGCAAAGCGAAAAGAAACACTTCGAAAGTTTCAACCGGCGAAGAGGAAACAACCATTAAAACGACTAAAGCTAGCAGCCATAGTGATATGAAGCTTTCGGTTCGTAGCGCTGAAAAAGAGAATGGAAGGCACAATTCACCGTCAAAGCTCACAACAAGTGTGGACAGTGACGAAGGATGGGAAACGGATGAGGAAGGTGAACAGTCTGACGGGGCGGCATCGTCTTGTTCGATTACTTCTAAACCTAGTCCACGGAAATCACCTTTGCTGGCAAAACGTATCTGCAAGCTAAAACGCCGCCAACTGGCTGCCGAGTTTAGTGGTGATCGATTTCCATCAGCCGGAGATGAAGTGATCACAGAAGCACTGGTCGTGTACAGTATGGCCACGGTCGTATGGCAGGACGGGACCATTGAAACGGGCATTCCGTCTACTGAGCTGCGTCCCATACATCACCTAGACGACCATGAGTTTTTCCCAGGAGATTTCGTCTTGGCTGGCAATACAGATCCGGCCAAAAATCCATCGTTCCGTGATTACGGTGTCATACAGGATGTGGATCACCATGGACGAACGGCGCGCGTCAAGTGGTTTAGCACCTATACATGCACATCTGAACCGCAACCAACGTTCAACGGTGAGTCTGAGGTTAGCGTGTATGATCTGAAGGATCACCCGGACTTTCAATATCGGCCCGGAACAATCGTAATTCGAGTAGCTAACTTTACCGGCGAAGATGGCATTTCCACCGCCGGCCAAGTACTGGACAATTACCCCAATGGAATGGTGAAGGTATGGTGGGTGGATGGATTCGAGTAGCTAACTTTACCGGCGAAGATGGCATTTCCACCGCCGGCCAAGTACTGGACAATTACCCCAATGGAATGGTGAAGGGATGGTGGGTGGATGGATTCGTCAGCATGTGTTGGCCGCAAGACATTTTCGAGGTCGGACAGTACGATTCGGAAAACAATTTCTGGGGCAGCGTCGCCGATTCGGATGCTGATTCGTGGGAAACGGAAGCGGAATCGTGTCATTTTGGTGATGCTGAGCCAGGCTCGCCTTCGGTGAGGCTGAAGCCACAGCTAACAGTCAACCTGGAGCGTGCCCGCGTAGCCATTGCGCAACTGGAGGAACTGTTCAACATAAACCCACATCTGCAAAATCAAGAAATAATGAAAAAGCTTATGTTGGTGTACAAAAAGTGTCGTTTCCTTGATCGGTTGTTGAATACGAGCTTCTTCCATGAGCGCCATTTCATGGGACTGGTAGAACGGGTACGGAAGTCAAACAATCAGACCACGACCGAACGAATGCAGGATCAGAAGAATCGGCTCTTTAATCAGAGCGCCTCCGGTTCGAAAACGACCACACCAACAGCCGAAACGCCGGAAGCAATGAAGGTAACTCTACCACAGCGCGCTCTTTTCAGTCCCAGTGCACCGGAAAGTCCATCGGTTAGTAGTCCCACCGAAAAACTGGAGGAAAACGATAACGCCATTTATAATGTCGGTATCGCCAACATGGAGCTAGACTACGTAAACAAGATGTGCATGAAGATGAGCGAGAATGCGGATCTAAACAATACAAGCTCTGTGTTTGATCTAGCCGAAGGTGGCGGGGAGTCGGATAGACCGGATCGGGAAGATAAAGAAACGGGAGAGCAACTGTCCCAGGAGTGTGTCTCGGCCCGGTTATGTTCGCTCTTGAAGAGTCAACTTATAAAAGTTCTAGAAGAGATCAACGAACGGTACGGGCTGGAGGATCCATTCAAAGAGATTATTTCGGTAGTTGAGCTTAAGACGCCAACGCTTGCCTCAATGCCACCCTCGTGGACTCCGTCGCCAGCCGGAACACCGGAAATCCCCGGCAGTACGCCGGATCCGATAGCAACGAGCTCACCAGCCGTGGAAAGCACAGATATGGTACCATCTTCACCAACAGGACTTCCATCGGAAAGCTTCCAGATAATCGAATCGGCTCCAACATCACATAAGTTTCATCTAACAATTTTTCAAACCAGCAACGCACAAAGCTTCTACAAGGCAGTACAGCGAGAACACTGGCTTCTGCGTACGTCCTTGCCACCCGGAGTTTGGGTGAAAACGTTTGAAGATAGGCTGGATTTGTTAAGCGTTATGATCGAGGGTCCAAAGAAAACACCGTACGAGGATGGTTTATTTTTTTTCGACATTCAGCTTGGACTGGATTATCCGCGTGCGCCACCCTTGTGTCATTACATAAGCTACTGCTCCGATCGGTTGAATCCCAATTTGTATGAAGATGGTAAGGTGTGCGTTTCATTGCTCGGAACCTGGTCGGGTAAAGGTACGGAGGTTTGGGGACCGTCCAGTACGCTTCTGCAGGTGATCGTTTCCATACAGGGATTAATTCTGGTTGCAGAACCATATTTCAACGAGGCTGGATATGAAAAGCTCCGAGGTGAGTGAACGCAAATGGTAAAGATATACTATGGTACAACTTTTTTTTT
>KZ061592.1:122161-139078 GCA_002091835.1 Anopheles maculatus | reverse complement strand
TATTGGTACGACGCACCGCTACTACGACGTTACAGCACGCAAAAGTTGCAAGCAAGTGTGGCTCGTCGCAGCAAGCGTCGGGCAAGTGTTTGTGAGAGACGAAGGAAACGGTGTAAAATGAGCGTGAACTGTGTAGTTCGCTCTCACTAGCGCTGCTTCTCACGCTCACGAAACAGACCGATTTTCTCCAGTGTTATCGCATGGATCCGGCATCCGCGAAGCGCGCGAGTCTGTGTAGTTGCTCGTCGTGAACGCACCGATCATGGTTGTACGGTCCGTGGCCGCTATCCGCAGTGAAGAGTGGTTCACAATTCAAGTGTAAATTAAATGTGCATCGTGCAACACACACACACAGCCCGGGAGCGAGAATCGAGAAGAAGACAACAAACAACGAACGATCCGTGTCAATCAGCCGGGAGTAGGTCCACGGGAGAGGTCGTGCAGCCCAAAGGGTTTTCTGGATCGGTAGGAATGTGTGCGATAATATAGTAGGCGAACCCGGCAACCCGGAATCGACGTGACGACGACGCACGAGACGGACACTGTGGTTCGTGCTTATCAGTGCTATCGCGGCAAGCAGCGCGCAACTTTCAGCTCCCACACCAGCGCGCGTTGTTGTGCTGCCGCGGAAACCAGATACCATGTAGGGATCACATCAAACCGTGTTTTGTGTTTGCGTGAACGTGTCGGTGCTCCCCTGGGAGGTTGGTTTTAAGATATCGGTTTGGGTTCTTGTCAAAAAACGCTCCGAAACCGATAGCCTAGCTGCAATCGAAAGTGTTGTGATCAAAAGTGAAAGCTCCTACCGTGGTGCTTCAGTAAACGAATTACATCCTGTGAGCCCAAGGGCTCAAACTCATCGTCACTGTGCAGTGAAACGCATATGTGTGTTTGTGAATGTTTTTTGTATTGTTGTGGCTACCATTCTGTATCGTACTGTATCGTTAGGGGTTTTGGCTTTTCTTTTCAGTGTGCATCGACCAAATGCAGTGTGCAGTTCGACGGTGTTCAGTTTAGTGTAGCGTGTGGTCAAGAGTGCTCCCGACAAATGTGTGACATGTTGGCATTATATCGCCCAAAGGCGATCACAGTGCAATGGTAATGAGCAACATACACACACACTTGTCGATGACATTTCCTGTGGCGATTGACATTTTTCAGCGTGATTAAAAACACCATTCTGCTATCGGTGGCTCCACACAGCCTCAGGCCGAGAAGCCGATAAGATACGCGAATATAGTCTGAGGGTGGTTTCTTGCTTGTCCTGTAATCAGTGTAATGGCAAGCATTGCGAACGCGTACGCGTCTTAGTGCAGTTAGATCATTTTAGTGGAGCAAGAAAATTTACTACATGTTTTAACATCACGCATCAAAAAAGTGGGTTAACGAAATATTAGCAAACACAACTGATCGTACGGGAGCGTTCGTTTGGTGTAGGAATTGTTGAAACGCGTTAGGTAAGTGAAACAATAACGGTAAAATTTATCAAAGAAATACTTTAATGGGCGTTCAACCAGACTTACATAAATCATGTTTTCTTCTTCTTCATTCTTGGCCTAACGACCTCTTAGGTCATGCCTGCCATTTCTGGCTTACTAGACTTATTGTTACCACATAGTTGGATAGTCAGTCCTTACTATGGGGGAACGACCCAGATGAGACTTGAACCCCGGTCCTGCCGTGTGAAGACCGGCGCCGCTGTCGCATCTACCACCGGGCCGCCCATGTTCATGTTTTATTCTGGCGAAATAAAGTGTGTGGAATGCTCTCTAGCCACACATTCTAATCACAGCAACGTTTAACGCGTTAATGGGTTAAACTCTAACGAGGACACGCTTTACATCATTATGACGTCCTAATTGATAAGGACCTCCTTCTCCTCCTCCTCCTCCTACTATGTCAACAACGCCAGCAGTCGCGCCCTTTGTTACGGTTTCGTCGTATTTATCTTACCGGACATCCCGAAGTAAAGCGGAAACAACCCGTCCATTGACCCATACACACGTCCGTCCGAATGTGGTTGGGTTCCGCTTTCTGCCATCAGATTGGTTCACTGCGTTTAGTTGATTTTGACACCTGTTGAGAATGGGAATGGGCAAAACGCTCTCTGCCAGCAGCGTTTGATGTCGTGCGATGAAATGGAATGATGGCTAAAGGAATAGAATCCGAATTTTCGTGGAAACATTGCCGCTGGAAAGCAATCAAATAGCTTTACCATTATTACTAGAATGCTATTGTAAGGAAGGAATTCTGTGGATATGTCAGTTGGTAGGAAACTCATGCTGTCCCGGGAAACACCTCTCGGTGATTCCTCCATCCTCTAGCACACTCTCCAACCTATATGTTTTCTATCGAAAGTTATGAAATCCACATAAAATGAGAGATACAATCTCATCAGAACGTACAAAAAAAAAGATCTAGAATTTATAATTAATAAAACCCAGCTTCAATTCCACGTTCCATACAGTAAGCATTGGAGAGGAATGGATTTTGGAGCGTTCCGGTTTTCATCCACTTTCAATTATGCTCCCGATAGTGGATAACTCATTTATTTCGCAAATTGATTTTCCTGAGCGTTTGACGTTTGAAAGCAGTTGTTCGTCATCAAAAGTGAACGTTTAATGTGGAGAGAAAAAAAATGGTCACACAGTCTCACGAAAGAAATTCCAAACGGCGTGGAACCACCGTTTTGGCAATAAGGGTGATTTACTGGGTCGTTAAAGCGATGGGCAAAAACAGTTTTTGAATGGTCGCGCGCTTCACCATCACATCAACGCTGGAATGATTCTTTCTTTTTGGCTAGGTTTTATTTTCCACCGGTCTTCTTACTTGGATTTATGAAGAATGGCATACGAATTTAAGGACTATATTTACTCTGAGTGTCTTATTAATGCGTATCGCACAGGCTTCACACACAGGTTCAGCTGAATCTGCGTGTGTTGTGGCGTTCCGCAATGAAGAGACGGAGCGATCGTTATTCTTCTCCAAAAACGAAACGACGTAATGTACAGTAATGCATAACGAAGGCAAACAATGAAATACGAACGCGTGATTTGTACACACCTCGCACACCACCATCACAAATTGATGAACAATTGACAATGAATTCAACACGAAGTAACTACCATGAAATCCATCCAGAGTGTAAAAAAAGATTTAGGAATAAAAATAAAGTGTACAATATTCTACCTCACTCTGAACGGTGGCACATCACAATTCTTCTTCAAGACTACACAAAGTGAATATGAAGCTTGAAATGCAACCAAAACTGATATCCGTTCCTGCGGGAACATCACACCCAACCCAAACGATCAGTCTTTTGTGAAGAGGCCCGTCCAAAAACGGGTATTTGAAGTTCTTTTGCGCTTCTTCGCAGTACTGCTTCAACTATGACATGCTGAAACGAGTAATAACAACCGTTCCGGCCAGTGTCAGACTTTCCAAGAGTGTCAATCCGGTTCGGGTAATCGGGCATTTCCGTTGAACACTGGAACGCCGGAAGTGAAATCACTCACCCAACAACCCTGCGGAGTTGAACGTCCAACTGTGTTTTCTGACCAGTGATGGTACTGAAATTCTAACTTTAAACATCTTCTTCACAATTATTCGTTGTTCGATACTACATTCGAGTGTCGAATTGCTAACCCTACTCTCACCTACTTTAAAGATAGGGTTTTTGGGATCTGGTTTCACCTGCCCTACTGTTGTGTGAGCGTGTGGTATGGTACGTGATGACTCACCATCTTTAAGTCTGCGTTCAAACACCTTGCTGCGCTCTTCTATGCTGCGTATCGATGTATATGTGTTTGATTTCTGACGCATCGCAAGAAGGTTCCCCGTCTGGTGCTGAGTAATACCTCAGCGCGATAATGTCTACAGTACGCTGCCAATTCTTGAACTCGGTTGGTTGCAAATAAATCTCTACCCGGATTAGGTAGTGCTAAAGCATGTTTCAGTTAAAGGCAGCATTTGTTCATTTACTAAACGGTACCGTTAATCAATGGCCTTAAAAATCCATTACACACAGATTTTAGATAGTGGCAGCACAAGACCAGCACTCTCTGAAACAGATAGACCATTAGACTATTTGCTAGAAAGCGTTGTTAGATGTAAATAAAACAAAGCCGTCCACCGTTTTCCATTACGTTAAAATGTTTGGAAAGTTGTATTGGCTAAACACTCCTTTTCCAGAATCAAGCATAGAATATTTCAGCGTCCTTCAAGGTAGAAAGTTTTATTGCCCGGTTGTACTCAGCCGGCGATTGTTGGTGCCTTTAATTGGATCGTCAAAACATGGCAGCAACATGAACATCGGGCACATACAACCACCGGGCCCAGCCGGCACCATGTAGTTCAATTACGTAGCCACTTTTCCGATTCGGATGTGTGTGTGTGTGTGTGGTATTTGCTTCTTGGTAAAATATTCATCCTAAGCATCAGCAGTAACCTTCGCCTCCGGATACTCCGGCACTTTATGTACTTCGAGATTTTGGATTCAATTTCGGGTTTCTCTCGTTTGTATGTGTTTATGGCTGGTCCTCATGTACGGTCCGGTCGGGGAAAAGAAGCTGGGACGCAGGTGTTTGTATATACAAATTTAATAAAAACCACCGCCCCCCCTATACGCCGTTTACAACGGGTCGGGTGTGAAAACACGTTCATTCTATTCTTCCGCTGCCGATTTCATGTCCCCTTCTTACCAGCTATATCTCTTGCTCTCCTGCGAATATCGGAAGTAACACTGACCCGATTAAACGTTACGCACCTTGATGCTGCAAACTCAGCCGTGCGTACGCGAATTCTGTTCACCGAATTGCGCTTCTTCGCAACGGATAGCCTCCCGGAAGGAGTGGTTGAGTGGTTTGGTGCTGGTGGACCACCGATACAGTATGCGAGGAGGTCATTCGCGTCCGGCTCAATTTACATCCATTAATCTTTGCCCTCAGACATGCCCGGTGAGCTGACCATGCGTGTGTGTGTGGTAACAATTTCGGTGGCCGGAGCAACAGCAGCCTCCTTCCAGCCAGTCAAGCATCGTTTCGGGTGCATTTGTCTTCCGCAGTGAACGCGTCAGCCGGAGCGTTAGTGTGAGGTTGATAAAATTAATTTACCCCAATTAACAACACAGCTACACGCGTGCAGGAGGACGCGTGTTTGTGTGTCAGGCGAGGATGCTGCTCGTTGGTGAAGATATTGCTGTTTCATGTCAACGTGGTTAGTGCGGGATGCAAATAAACGTCTTCACGATAAACAGACTTCCAAGACACCGTCATCGTGAGTTGTGCTAGAAGATGCTATAACGTTAAACGGCACAAGAAAAAAAAACATCCACGAGCAACGGGATGAAAAACGTTTGCAAACAAACGGCTTAGAAAGATTCGCGGCAAGAAGATACTGCTGAACTGTGGCGAAAGGAAAGTGCAGGAAGAGTCAACTGTGCTGTGTGCAAACATCATGTGCCGATGGGTTGGAAGATTGGCTATCGTGGTGGTGTTGCACCAGCTCCATATGTGCGCAGTATGTGAGACGATACGCTGATAAGACACCGACACTTTGGCGAGTTGGTGTGATGTCGTGCTCAAGCACACACACTTTATGTAATATTACTCCCAGGGAGCTGCCCGGTTCAACCTTGGTCCGCAAAATTCGTACTCACTGTGGACAGTGAATATTTTTATGGCATTATTCAGGGTGTAGAAAATGGGTTTGTCTATGGCACTTTAATATCGTAGACAAATATTCTTACTGCGCTGTTGTGGACAATTTAAATTGCAAGCTACTAACATCAATTACCATGGAAGACCTCCCTGTTAAAGTTATATATTTAATGTTTTTTCCCAATCATTTCATGGCAAATTGCAATCTCACACACTAGGAAAGGCATTCAATGACGCAGCGAAATGGGGAATCTACGTTCCATAAGGGATATACTTAGGCTTTCGGGGTTGTCTAATAATGGTTATGACAAAAATGGTTTCCCGGTTCGCTGAATAATTAAACTGACGGCAAAACGTACACAAAGAGAGATAATATGGGGACGGGCGATGGACATCATTATTTTTCTTCACTTTACACCTGAGATGAGTAATAGGCGTAACTAAGGCAAAGGTGGCTGATACGAACATATTTAGGTTGGGAGCAGGAAAACAGTTTACAATGTAACGTTACACTGAAGGACTTACTTATGGCACAACTGATGGACCTAAAAATATTTGAAGCAATAATTTTAAATATAGTAGTTTGTATTCTTTAAGACGATACAATAATCGAGTTTGGAGTATAAATTTGATTGAAGTCTCTCTCTCTGTCTTCTACTGTTTTTGGCTCTAAGACTTCATGAGGACTTTGAGCCTACCATTTCTGGCTTTCTGGACGCAGCCGTTTAACCGTTGCTGAATACTAAAGTCATGCGGATGGCGAAACGATTTGGATGAGATCCGAAATCCGGTTCTGTCGTATACAGATCGGCCAATCTATCACTGTTGCTACCGGACAACGATGTTAAATAATGTCACCCTAATCATAATGTCGCCATGCCATTCGCCAAATGACACATGTTCCCGAGACACTACAAGGAACTACGGTCACGGTTGGTGGTTAACAGCAAACAAGTGAGAATTCTTGTAAGCGTTGAATATGAAAAATTCTTGCATGCTCTACCACTGTGGAATGGTACTACTCCGGGTGCACAACATATGCTGACATCACAAGGGCGACAGTTTGCGTGTTTTTACTGCTTATTTGCATCACTTTGTTGGAAAATGCAATATGATAAGGAGAGCTTGTAATGTACAGGAGCGAGGCGTTGGTATGAATTTATATTTCAATTTGCTTTTCTGTTCTGTTGTTCATCACACGCAGCACATCCGTGTTCTTTCCATCACCATCTTCAATTAAATTAAATTTTTCCGAACCACCTGGATACATGGGGCATCATCCATCCCTCATCAGCTTTTTGCACTCTGATCGATTGAAATTCCAATGAATTTGCAACCGGTACGGTATAAGAGAATGCCAGATTTATCTTTACACCGTTTCAAGTGTTACGATCTTCAAGTGTTTCATTTTCCAAGTGGTTGAACCGAACGAAAATAGTAACAGAGAGAGCAGATGCATGATTCGGTGCAGAGTCGAGTAATTTAGCGTAATATACACACACAGAGCAGTATGTTTACTGCGGTAAGCCATATTTAACATCGTTAGGTATAGGAAAGCAAGCCAAAATATTCACAGCAAATTATGCAAAGCTCAATTCAATTACGCTAAAACCTTTAACGTCCACTAGCGGCACTAATCTCGTAGAGCTAGCATGAACTCAAATGATGCTAATGCTCGGGTTAAATCCTTTTGGGATTGTGGCTAGCGGTAGCACTAATCTAAACGACTTTTATAAGGTGTGTCGTTGCCGGTGCAAACGGGTAGAACTCATTGATGTAGAATTTCATGTAATCTTTAAGTAGTTTGATATTCTAAATTATATCCACTGCGGTTCGATTCACAAAGTTGCTTATTTACAATAGGTTGAATGATTATTTAAAAACGTATATAGCAAGAGAACGAACGATAAAACAAATGCTTAACATTTTAATTAAAATTTTTAACTTTCAAATGGAGCTTTCTGCAATTTATCCTTAGACACAAACGGTGCTCGCACTTCTCTATCGTCTGATGAAATCCATTTGGGCCAGCAGCACTTTCCCATCATTTGTCGGTTTCTTCGGGCAGGTTGCTATTAATTTGTTACGCCGATAGTCACCGAACACAAAAATCCGCCAGATATAGCCATTCGCGGTTGTGATAAAAGATGCACCGATACGTCTCATTTCCTTCAGATTTCGCTACCATTTGGCGGCTTGGTTGTTTGCCTGCCCAGGCCTGTTATATACTAATTGGTCCTCCATAGCTTAGGCATCGATCGTGGAAAACCCGCTACGGGAAGTTTGTTTCGCACCTTTGTATCGTGTTGTGTAAACAAATTCAGCGCCGCTTTCTGATACCATTTTCTCTCACGTTACGCGCTGTTGCTACCGTGTTGTACCACTAAACGATTTTCAAGATCACACTTCGAAGCCGACCAGAGTGTGCATTTATCGTCGCCACCGACGGTCGAGCTGCATTTGGCAGGAAAATGAAAACTTTCTCACTCGCCCGATAAACTGCGCCAAGTTCCGTCGGTCGGCTGTGACAGGGAACGGAGGTAGTCCGGCAGTCGTAGCTTGCCGGTTAGGAACAACAGCCCTTCCCGAAACCGAGCACGTGTCGAAAGCTGAAAGGTGTGCTTAAAAGCTTAATGTGTTATTCCATTTCTCCGTCCCGACAGAACCCAACGGTTCCAGACTCATCAGGTGTACAGGGCAACGAAACCGGCAACAGGATGACGATCACGGGAAGCAGTAATGGTGGTGGCGGAATGAGACCACTGAAAGTGACGACTGTCGGGGATGGTATGGTCGGGAAGACCTGTATGCTCATCACCTACACGCAGAACGAATTCCCCAGCGAGTACGTCCCGACTGTGTTCGATAACCACGCGTGCAACATCGTGGTGGACGGTGCCGATTACGCGCTTACCCTGTGGGATACGGCCGGCCAGGAAGATTACGAGCGATTGCGACCACTCAGCTACCCGAATGTAAGTATGGGTTGGTCCAACCCGTCCAGCTGCAAAAACTCTTCATATCCTTGTTTTTTTTTCTTCTCTTCTCTAAACTATTTCCAGACCGATTGTTTTCTCATCTGCTACTCAATATCGAACCGCACATCTTTCGATAACGTACTGTCCAAATGGTACCCAGAGATAAGACATTTTGCACCCTCCGTTCCAATCGTGCTTGTCGGTAAGTGTGACCAATGGCTACGCATTCGCCTCCACCGGAGGGTCATCTTTAGTGTGTTGGTGCACTAGTGTATGGAACGCCCTATATTCATGTTCGTGTTCTTGTTTCTCTTTTCCCACCAAAACAAATAACCACACACTGGACCGCGATAACGTTGGTGACCGCTGCCGCTGCCGACCTCGATCTAAAACACCTACCATACCCCACACACACACCTGTTTTGACGTTTATTGTGGTAGGCACCAAGAGCGATCTGCGGGTGCCCGGATCGGAAAAGTTTGTCACCACGGCCGAGGGCAAGAAGTTGAAGCACAAAATCAAAGCCTACGCCATGGTGGAGTGTTCCGCGAAACGGAAGCTTAACCTTGCGGAAGTGTTCGACGAGGCGGTGAGGGCTGTCGAGAAGAAACCGCATGCGGGGCCACGGATCTGCACGATACTATAGTTTAAGTTAAGGGCGGTTAGCGAAGTTTGCTAGATTGATCTTATGGGCTGAGAGACGGTACAATCACTTGGGACCCGTTAGGAACGACGTTTTGCAGGGATTGAGGTTTGATGGTATATAAAAACAAAACTCTGTACTCACGCTGAGTTCGGAGTGCACTTTTGTCGACTGTTGTTAGTAAAGGAATTAATAAGTGTACTTGACCGTTCATTACCAACACCCGGCATACTAGCCTGAAGAGCACAACAAGGACCGTTGTTTGTTTTTGCAGTATTGGTTATAATAGTGTGTTAGCAAGTAAATTTTGTGCTAAAATTGTATTAACAGATGCGACACATCTGGAATTGTTTCACTAGAAGCCCACCCGTTTTCTTATGGGGGAGTTTGCCATAACAAAAAGCACGGTTGTATTTTTCGGAAGTATTCATACACAGCATTATTAGTAGAACGAAAAATGTACTTTTTCTATCGCAAAAGCAAACGCTTTTATGCGTTCTTCCTGTTGATTATCAATCTGGCTTAATAGCTAATGCCAACCTATTACACGCGGCGATAGTGTTTCGTCACTAGCGCTGTTGAGTGATTAACGAATGAACCGATAGAGCAGACCATTTAAAAGCGTATAGTTAGTGGAGAAAAATGATTGTTAAAGAATGTTTATAGTGATATAAAAAAGGGGAAAGTTTGTTGCAAGCGTAACGATTAGCGAATAGAATCGCGGTGGACACAAAGGTAAAGAAAAGGTACAGCCAAAACTACCAATTAAGGCTTACACTTGTACTGTATGCTTGTTTTACACATTTGTTAAATAAACTAGTCATTTTAAGTTGAATGAAACGAATAAATCAGTTATTTCTTTTTCGATTGTACATATGTATGAATGAATAAACACTTTTTAACATTCTTGAGTATAAAGCAGTTTGTTATATTTTTTTACGTTCATTTGTTTATATTTTTGTTTTGTATCCCTTAATCCGAGGTGAGTAACTGATATTACTTATTTAATTTATTTTAAACGGGTTTTTTGAATTTTTTTTTTCAAACACGCCGCGCGCACGATGCGGTGAGGAATTACCACTGTGCATTTAGTTTTCAAGAAAAACCTTACAACATCCCAAACAGAACCTTGCAAATGTCGCCGAATGACACTGCATGTCAACAAATAACCGCGCAAATTGTATACGAAGCGGCATTTCCTCTCATCTCGTTAATATCGTAGTTTTTGTGTGATTCTGAGCAAAAGTTGGGGTTAATATTATTCCTCAAGCTCCACAAAAGCATGCAGGCATTTTTAAAAACCGGTCGTACTACTGGAGAAAGCTCTTCCGCCGGCACAGCTGGTGAAAGCGGCACAGCATCTACCAAGCGAGCGAAACATAGCGTACCATGGGTAGAAAAATAGTAAGTACGGCTAGCTGGTGGATAGGTTGCAGTTTTAAAGACTCAAACTTCGTTCTTTTAGCCGGCCGAAAAGTGTGGACGATGTGGTTGAACAAGCGGAAGTGGTTGCCGTCCTGCGGGAAAGTCTCTCAACCACGGATCTACCAAATTTGCTCCTGTATGGTCCGCCCGGTACCGGCAAAACAAGCACAATCCTTGCTGCTGCGAGGCAACTGTTTGGTGACATGTTTAAAGAACGCATTCTCGAACTGAATGCATCCGACGATCGTGGAATAGCGGTGATTAGGAACAAGGTAAAAACGTTCGCGCAACTGACGGCTAGTGGTACCAGGACGGACGGTAAGCCCTGTCCACCGTTCAAGATCGTTATCCTGGATGAGGCTGATGCGATGACTCACGCGGCTCAGGCTGCGCTGCGCCGAACTATGGAAAAGGAAACAAAAACCACTCGGTTCTGTCTCGTTTGTAACTACGTGTCACGGATTATCGAGCCGATTACATCTCGTTGTACCAAATTTCGTTTCAAACCATTGGGAGAAGAGAAAATCATCGAGCGTTTGCGCTACATTTGCGAGCAGGAGGGTGTTAAAGTGGATGAGGACGTGTACAAGGACATCGTCAACATTTCCGGTGGCGATTTGAGACGAGCCATCACTACCCTGCAATCGTGCCATCGCTTGAAAGGCACTCAGGCACGTATCGAAAGGCAGGATATACTAGAAATGTCCGGTGTGGTACCGGAACGCTGCCTGGAGGAATTTATATCGGTGTGCAAAAGCTCTAACTACAGCAAGCTGGAAGAATTTGTTCAAAACCTTGCCTACGATGCGTACAGCGTTGGCCAGTTGTTTGAACAGCTGACTGAGTACATCGTGTACAACGATGGGCTCACGGAAAAGCAAAAGGCTCTGATCTGCGAAAAACTTGGCGTAAGTATGTGCATGCTATATTTCGCAAATAGATTCTCTTATTTTGTGTTTTCCAATCGTAGGAATGTTGCTTCCGACTGCATGGTGGGGGTTCGGAATATATTCAGATCATGGATTTAGGATGCGTTACAATTCAGGCCCTCAAAGACCAGTGAAGGGTGGTCAATAAAATATTCGATTAAGTTAAACTACATTATTTCTACGCTGAATGGGCTTTGTTTCTTGCTGCTCAGATATGATAATTTCAGTCACACACAAATGTTTATTGTTAAATTCATTTAAACTATTCCACTATTTCAAAGTCATCTTCTTCTCGCTTGCGCTTGTTGCCGTTGTTCGTCTCGCCGAATTGGTCGTCTGTTTCCATTTTTATTTCCACACCTCCAGCAACACCCGTGCTACCAGTCGCCGATCCGTTGCTTCCTCCAGGTCCAACTGATGTGACCGTCGTTTTGACTGATTTCGTTGCGTTCGTCGGTGTCGTTTTCGGTGCCGTACTAAATTTAAACACTGGTTTCGGTATGCTAACCACCTGTGTCTTCGGTGTCGACTGAACAGATGGTCGTTTAACGCCTCCTCCGTCTGCACCACCGGACGCCCCTTTGGCAGACTTGAGAGATGATCGGCCCTCGAGAGCGGATTTATTCATTCGCTTTGGTTGCTGCGCAGCACGAAGCTTGTAGTTACATGCGGAAAGGCAATAACGATCCGGCGGAAGGCGCAATCCACAGTGGGTTTTGATCAGTGGCAGCGGTGTCGCGTTACGCACACGCGCTATTTCCAGTAAAACATCGCGTGGGGGAGGCCGCGTGAACGCTTTATCCAAAATCATTTGGGTGGCTAGTTTCACATCGTCTAGCTCAATCACTTTCTTGCGAGCGTGGTTGGCGTATATTTTGGCATCGTCGAGAATGCACGTCACGTATCCTAGAAACAGAAAAATAATGTTATTTAGATGATTTATGTGGTGCAGCACTTCACAGTGAGCCGGTTGTACGTACGGTAGGTAAATTCCAGCAGCTGGTTAATGACCCGTGGCTCGTAGTCGGTCGCGCCAAGCTCCTTAAGGATCGACATCACAACCTGAGCATCTTTCGGTATATGCTTTACCTGATTGACTATCTTCACCTTTTCGCCTTTCTCGCGATCGCTACTTTGAAGCTTAAGATCAGAAACAAAGAACGAAATGCAAAATGTTATTGATTTTTCAATAAAAACCCGTAAAATCACTTGTAATTTGCCCACTTACATCCATTCTGGAACAAAACAATCCACAGAGTGCAAATAAAGTATCAACAAACTCAATTGCTGTCAAACATGGCAGCAAATGATAAGATTAATATATGTAAGGTAAGCCAATGTGTCGTACAAGGAGAGCGAAATATTTCAAAAAAACACGAATGAAATCTTTCAACGATTCATGCATAGCGGGAATGATGAAGCGAGAGAGAATATGAAAAATAAGCGCATTTGAAATTAGGCAAATAATTAATGTTTTTAAATTTGAATTCTACCATGTTCTTCTTCTCCAGGTCAAAACTTAATATCATTAAGTGTCTTCGAAGAACATTCAATCATCCATAATCGAAAACTTTTATTCTTATTGCATAATAATGCGAACAGCGCTTTCTTCAATAAAATCAACACAAATTAGCGTAACACAATGTAATGCGCCTTATTGACATCCTAACTAATAACTACCATCAACATGAAAAGAGGCGAGCAAACAACATTGCGATGTCCGCTGCTTCTTTAGAATGAAGAAGTTCTTATCAACGTTCCGTTTTCTGAATGAACATCCCACATTCGGGTGCCTGAAATCTTCGGATAATCGGATCTTCCCCACCATATTTTCCGTAGCGACACGTTGTCAGAATAAACAGTATGCTAATGATTGAGTAAAAAAGGTGAAAGTTCAAGCTCTCTAGAATGGTTCGGTTTTTGTAGAAATGAGATGCGGGAAGCATCTTCTTAGCATGAACAACATCAGCAACAGGTTGTTGACCAGCAATATATTCCAGCACTGCAAAATCGGCCTACCTGTCCCGCAGGTATGAACGTAAAAAAGGAACGCTTTGAAATCAAACAAACGAAGAATGATTCAGATTCGACCCATGTCACCAGCAACGAAATTGCTGATAGGCAAATTCCGAAAGAGTGAAGGAGCACTCGAGATAATAAAAATGAAAGAGGGAGAACAAATAGCAGGAACCGGTCCGGCTTAAGCGAAGATTCACGAGATTAAAGACGCATGTAAAAAAAATCTTCAGAAACGAACTCTATTTATTCGTCTGCCAAGACGCACAGCATCATTTGTAGAGTGTGATCGTTGCCGATCGGTCACAACGTGAAAGTCGGTTGGGTTCTTTCTGTTGTGTCGTGTGGAGGTAGCAGCCAGATCAAGTGGGAAGAATTGTAGTGAACTGTGTGTTAGCTAATCGCCTGTTCATTCACAGACAGGCCGGACAAAAATGGCTCGTGTGTTTCTGCTCCTTCTGGCTACACTGGTGGCCTTGGCCAGTGGACAGGTAGACGAGGTGTTAAAATGGCAGAAGGTCGAATACGATGTACCGGCGGAAGTGTTACAGCGTGAGAATGGTTACATACCGATCGGAAACATACCGATGGGTGCTGTACATCACAAGAACCGAGTGTTCGTGGCCGTGGCGCGCCGTCGCTGGGGTATCCCATCCACGCTAAATGTGGTCGACATTGCACCACCGTTCCCCAACACGAACGTTGTCCTTAAGCCGTACCCTAACTTTGCACTCAACGAGCTTCGGGTAGGTGGTGATGATTGTGCCTTGATTGAGTGTGATGATCTGTAAATCACTTTCTTTCTTTCCTTTCATGCTACCCAGGCGGATCTGCAACCTGACGCGAATCGTATCGTTACGGTTTACCGTCCACGTGTCGATCGCTGCGATCGGTTGTGGTTTGTCGATACAGGAATGATGGAAATCCCCGGTAAGTGTTTTAAAGTGCTGCGAACGAAACATATGCCTACATATAGAGCAATGGGTGGGAAATTTGCCCTAATTTACATCGCCGGCATTCGTTATCAAGTTGTTTAGGTTCAAAACGTTGAACTAGCTTTCCTGAAAGGTCACAATAATCAACGCACCCCGTAGACAACAACGCTCAAACCTAAAATAGACGTAAAACGGAGATTTTTTTTTTTTTGTCCTATCTGTATTGAAGATGTTGCAACAGGATTGGCCTTCTTGACGTTCTTTCCCGCCGAATAATACGTTATTTCCCGCAAAACATGATCATATGTGGCAGTGTTTTGTGAGGAAACCGGTTACACGCTTTATCACATCGGGGGACCGGTTTCCGAATCGAACAGGTTCGAGTTGTGTGATTGCTGATGACTATTCCCTAGTGCGCTGGCGTGTCTCTGTGGTTTGGAAAACAAACAAAGTCTGGTCAAGGTTTAAGCGCAGCCATTCTTGGTTACCAGTCTGGAAAGTTTGGGATGTCCTTGTACGAATACCATTTTGGCAGAGACAGTTCCTTACCTTGAGATTGTCTGCCTGAGTGCTATGAGTAAGCCTGATGATACAAATGAATATCAAGGACATTCGGATATAAAAAAAATGAAATCAAAGCGTCAGTTTCGATTCGATTCCGAATGAAATTGCATGCAAGATTAGGCTTTGAATGTGGAATCGTATGCGATTAGCCTTTCCTACATACGTTACATACATTACATACGAAGCATTACACAACAGTATATTGTCACATTATATTGTTCATGCCTTTACAGGTAATTTCACCGTTGTACAGAGGCCCTCCGTATGGTCGATCGATCTTACCACCAACCAGCCAATCCATCGCTTCGAAATCCCCAAGGAAGCAGTCGAAACTGGGTACGGTTTAACTTCCATCACGCTCGATGTCGATCCGACGGACTGCGAGAAGGTGTTCGTTTACATTTCCGACTTGCAAACCTACCGCATGGTAGTGTACGATTATGCGAACCGACGTGCATGGCGCTTCCTGCACAACTACTTCTTCCTTAACCCGGTCGAGGGTGACTACAACATCCAGGGTATCAACTTTGCCTGGGACGACGGAATCTTCTCGATCGCGCTCGGAAATCCAGACCCTGTCACCAAGTTCCGTACCGCCTACTTCCACGCCCTGTCGAGCAACTCCGAGTTTACTGTGTCGACGGAAGTCCTGCGCAACGAGACGGCTTCCCAGCGCGGTTGGCACGGTACGGACTTCAAGCTGCTAGGTTATCGCGGCAGCAAGTCACAGTCGAGCATACACGCGTTCGATCGCGAAACGGGTGTAATCTTCTTCGCACTGATCCAGCAAAACGCCATCCTCTGCTGGGACTCGAACAAACCGTTCGCACCACAAAACATGGCGATCGTGTACAAGAACGATCGTGACATTGTGTATCCCAACGATCTGTCGGTGAGTGTACCTCTGTGCAGTAGGGTGTAAGTTGTTTGGTTTGACCGCTAGCTTATCCCCTTTCGTCTGTCTGTAGATCGACCAAGACGGTTACGTATGGTTCATGACGAACTCCATCATCAAGTTGCTGTACGCCCAGCTGAACCTGGACGAGTTCAACTTCTTCGTGTGGCGTGCCAACATCAAACAGATCATCAAGGGTACCGTTTGCGATCCGGCCAAACCGCCGAACGTGCAGTCCGGACAGCGGTTCGGAGACGAATACAATAATGATCGCGTAACGTTCTACGAGTTCAAGGACAAGCAAGGACCGGGCGGTGGTCCATACGGTGGCTGGGGGCACGGTCCGAGTCGCCCTGGTCGACGACCGTAAAACGGGTTCCAAGCGGGTTCTCACTACCACTAGCCTGAAATGGACCGATGGGTGGTCCATCACGAACAAGAGCATCAAATAAATGACGTTTTGGTTGTGTTTTTTCCGCAACTATCGCTTAAAATCCGCTGTGCCGCTTTTAATGTGGGTCGGTAGTGGTAGTGGCGTAAATACATTATTATTTGCAATCAACCCCTCTAAAACCACAACCCTCACAGAAGAAGGAAAAGAATGTTAAATCAATAATGTCGAGGCGCGAAACCGGTTCAGTGCAAACGAAACCGTGACCGCAAATAGACGACGGTGTTGCGTGCCAGAACGTACCGTGCTGCATCCGAGACAAGATGTGTGAGAAAGGAACGTCCGTGCTGTCGTGCGTCGTCATATTGCTCGCAACGGTGACTTTCGGTCAGTTGGTCCGGGCGGATGAATTTGAGGAAGTGTTTCGCTGGAAGCTGCTTGACTTTAATAATACCGGCACTAACGAAGGTAGCATCAATTGGT
>KZ061592.1:0-105677 GCA_002091835.1 Anopheles maculatus | reverse complement strand
GCTCTTCCGGCGTGCTGGTGATGTTGGCCAGCTGTGTCTCAAAGTCGATCATTTCCTCCGTTGCCTGTCGTGCTGTTTCGGTCGGCACACCGAGCAAACCGATCACTTCCACCATAAACTGTCGGTACGCTTCCAGATATTTGCGGTTGCCCGGTTGGAGGTAGTAGTCACGCGTTGGCAATCCGAGCGAAGTTTGGTCGAACTGCACTATGTTCTCGTCCGAGTTCTTAATATCCGGTCCAACCCATTCGACGATAAGCACGTCATTGTTGTAACGCCGCAATGCTGCCGTCAGATTGAGCCAATCGAAGTTGGCTTCATCCCAGGTGTCTGGTTCGAGCACCGGCCAACCTCCGAGACTGTGTAGCAGTGTGCGCAACGGTTCCAGTCCGCGCTGCTCTATTAGATCGTAGTTCATGCACGACACGAACAGATGACGCGCCTTCATTTCGGCATCATCGTTGATAAGTAGCTCACGCTTGCGGACGCGCTTTACTTGAGCCGAGCGTATGATAAGCTTATTTTGCACAGCACGCCGGGAACGGTTCTGTTCGGCGCGGCCCCGCTTTCGTACGCGATGCAATTTTTCTGCGGATGTGATCGTGTCTCGCAACAGATCGGTCGTTCCAGTCACTGTGACCGAGGCTGTGGTCGTGGTTGTAGCCTTTTTCATCATCTGTGGTGATCGTACGGTCGAGAGCGCATTTTCCACATCGTGCAGGCCCGCCGGTTCACCCTCGAGCAGCAGGTTTTTCAGCACCAGATCCAGGCTCTCGCGTAACAACTCGAATGTGTCTAATGCGGCCTTGTCTTTAGGTATCGGATTAACACGATCCCAGTTACCACACGCGTACTGGTAGAAGTCATCACACGGATCCGCCTGCGGATCCATATACTGCTTCATGATCTGGACCTGGGCGGCCCGTACCCTCGCCGGGCTGCTTCTATCATCGTTAATCCAAGCAAGCGACTTTCGCACACGTCGTCGCTCCTCGGCGCCATCATCGACCGGTGGCTGTCGATGTGGATGATTTAAAAGTGGCTCCCCTAAGCAATCAGCTGGCAGGATATGACGCTCGGAAGGAATGAAGGAGGTCCTCACGATATCCCGTAGCAATCCCCGATCTTCCGTATCGATGCTTTCACCAAGCACTTTTTCGGGTATTGGTGGACAGCGACGCTCCACATCCCCGGATTGCTGCGCCCAATCAATCATCTCCTCCGGCAGGTGGTTGGCCGCAAGCTGCTCCTCCGTAAAGTATCCAATCTCACCGCAACCGCCTGGGATGCTCATTAGGTCAGCAGCCATCTGGTTAGTGAGTCTAACCGATCCAACCACCTGAAACCGAGATAACAGTGGTTACGTTGGTAAAAGAAACTCAATAATTGTTTAGTGTTTTTTTTTACCGTACCATGATTCGATTATCGCATCTAACTATAAGTAGCCTCAAAAGTTATTGGCTAGTGATAATGGTTGATTTAATGGTATTTAAAAAAAAAACGAATTATTAAACGAAGCGTCATTAAAAATTAATCGTGACATAGAGAACAGAATGATGAGACGACGCTTATATTGCCAAGTTAGCGTCCCTCCTGTACCAATAGGACGCAGTTCCATCTGGGCTAGTAGAAGCAAGTCGTTCCGGTCTCACCCCCGGGAAGCTTGGGTTCAAATCCCGGTGTGGAATCTGCTTTTGCCTTTTTTTTTGTTTATTCCATTTTTGATAGAGATGAGAATAATTTCTTTTTTTTTCAGAGAATTAACTCTTAGTTCCTCACCGTCGGGATTCGATTCATTTAATAACTCTTTTGAGAGTGGTTTTAACTAAATGCTCAAAACACAACTCTCAACAGAGTTGTTCAAAATAATTACGATTCGAATTTCAAAAGACCTGTTAAAAAAAATTTGCGACTCAACAATATTTAAAAAAATCTTTGATTAACGTTGATTCAATGCATTCTTTAGAAAGATTTAAAACACTCTCTCACTTTTATTATCTACGCATAGTGCGTGTTCGTCAGCTAATCTTTTGTAGCAACACTTTTGCACAGCCTTTATACACCAAAGCTTTCTATACCTTAATGCCTTAGAAATATAATTTATTGTTTTCCTAACAGCTCTGTCTGCAAGAAAAATCTATAATCTTTGTCAAGTGTAGGAAATTAACATGCGATAAGCGTCCTCGGCTGCTATTATACTTGCAATAGCCACAACTTCACACGTCTCTTCGTAATGCAGCACGCACTTTGCAGTGGTCATGATCGGTGATTACGTAAAGCAGAGACACAATAGTTACACCATCTATTAATAGTAAATCCTTAAAGAGAGACGAGCACAACTCGATGAGATTTGTTGGTGGAAAAAGTTGTTGTGTTTTGTTGATTATCTGCACGTTTAATACACCGCAACAATACCGATTGCTTATGCTGGTCTGAATATTCTTGCGGTGAAACAGTTTTCTCCATGATGGCGATAAATTACCGTCAGTCGAACGTCAGTTTATTGCAGGCAAAATAAGCAGTGTACCGCGTTATAACGAGTACGCAGGAATAAATACACGATCGCTGACCGTCTTCGAGACCGTCTTCGTTTAACAGTCGGCATCGACCTAAGTCGCGTTTGTTTCCTTTTCAGTCGTCAAGTTTAATGTGTTAACCATTTCAGAATTATAGTTGCCTGGTAGACTATAAAGCCACTAAACAGGGTTGAGCGTTTGAAGCAAAATTGGTTTGTAAGCTAAAATCACTACAAATAGTCGCCCTGTTGTTGATGAAGCGACAGCTATCGTCGCACGTCGAACACATCATCCCAACGCACAACCACAATTACCCAATTCAAAATAAAATAAGCTTGAATTGTGGCCGCATTATCTTCCGCAAATGAAGCGACGAGAGATGTCTCTTGACTGTCACGCGACATCCTCGCTTCCAGAGCACTTCTATGTGATTGGGACGGGGCAATCATTATGCAGGTTACACAAGCCTTTGGAATGGGCAAAACAGCAAAGACAAGATATACGATTTGTGATGGGAAGTATTATTATAGGCTTTAAACAAGTGGAGATCGTAAGTAATCTGACAGAATTTAGATATTTTTTGTTAAAGCTTGTTAAAATGAAATGAAATATTGTTCCTGCATACCTACCTCAAACTCTCCTCGAATCATGCTTATCGTATGTATCTTGATATTCCTCACCAGTCAAGGCGCGAACAGAAAACTGCGTATCAAACAACATATGCTGAAGCTCGATAGCTTCAAGCAGCGAAACAACATAGAGACAAACCAAACAATTCGATAAGCACACGAATAGTGCAAACGAATGCGGTGTGAAAACATAGCCAGAATGAATAAATAAATACGATAGTGACAAAAAGGAATCGTCAAGATATGGTGTGGGATGTGTGGAGGTGCGTACCAACAAGAAGAAGCGCATAGGCGGCGGCGAACCTGATAAAAAGTGCACAACGATCGGATGCGCGAGGACATGGATGGTGGGAAAGCAAAGAATGCAAACGCGAAAAAAAAAACCCGGCGAGAATAGGGATGTCCTGTGCCAAGGGTATTATAAGAAAACAGTGGTGACAGGTTTAAGCGATTATTTATTATTCGATTGCCAAAGTCTGCAGCATGAAGCGATAGAATAGGAAACGTGGTGGAATAAATAATAAAGCATTATTTTGTTTTTCAACTGGTGCTGGAATGATACTGTAATGGTAAAGGTGGAAGAATCCTTTGCAGAGTGGAAGATTGAGTTTATTCGTGCGCTGACTGCTTGATTCGATCGATTGATAATTGCTGTTGTTGCGAGGTTTTTTGTAAAGTATAATATTTTAGAGTTTGGAGACAACAATAGAGAAGGGCTTGTATTCTCCTTAACTTCTAAAAGTTATTCGTTTTTCATCATATGTGAAGCCTTGTTCTTATCCTCAACTAGTGTAAAATACTGGTAAGCGATCAGATGATTTAGTTATACTCAAAGAGACGTTTAAACCGATCCATACGTGACCATAAACGTGACCATGTGAGGTAAACGTTTAACAAACTATTTGCATTGGAAGCTGCAAAAATTCATGTGTAATTTCAATACATTCCTGATGGTTTTATCCCCGTACTCCATAACACGTGCCTTTGTTGCTATCATACAAAAACCTTGTTACTATTCCTGGTGGAGGCTGTGTTTCCATTTCTGGCGTTTGCATCTGTTGCACTCGTCGTGTTACAGTGCGTGCGAGGAACGTGATCGCATTTCAGTTCAGCCGATTCAGAGCGTTTTGCAAACGGCATACCGACCGGCTCCAATCGGCTGCCGACCGCTACTGCTTACATCGAATGCCACGGTTGTAAAGGGCGTTAAGGTTAACCTCCGGAAATACATCCATTTATGAATCGATGCATTTGTCGCCCAAGGAATAACATGAGAACACATTGTGCACACTGTCACAAGCGCTCATCGTTGGCGGTCGATCGCTTTTCGTGGGTGTACTGGTGACGATGAAGTGCTCAAGTTGCCCGGCTGATGTGTGACACCTGGATGGTATTATAACATCGTGTTTAAGCGTAACGCAGGAAGGAAACAAAGTTATTGAAGTTTAGTTTTTAAAGAGATCATTGAATAGGGTGCCAACATTTGAGATTGAATTGTTAAGAGTTGGGGTTTCTTTGACGGCGACTTCGAGCTTCCGGGTGTAGCGGGTGTAATCAGTCATCCGGATGTAATTGAGAGGACATAAAAACTGTCACAAAATAAATCTTCTTTTTTTGGGTAGATTCGAACGGATGTTTTGATTGCATGATGAATTTCCGGACGAAAAAAAAGAGAATGGTTTCATGGATATGGAGAGTTTTTGATGGCGGTAATTTAAAGAATCTTCTAAAATCTCGCAGTAATACCCAATAAAGTATTTTTTTTCAAATTTCATCTCTCAAATCAAAATCTTCTAAAGAAGGATTAAAAATGAAATATCTTTACGAAGCGTTCTTAAAAACCGAAAAACTTTCTCCTGATGCAAACTAAAAAATGGTTGATCATTAACAGGGCCCAGCGCTACGTTCTTCACTGAACTGAATCTCAACCGTAACGCCCGTAGTTATAGCTGATGCTGCTCATTCACCTCCCAAGAAGCACGTTGCCGGTAGCCACCATCCCCGTCAGCAACCAGACCTGCATGATTAGAAGTAAAATAAACCATTCCGGCAGCAACTCCTTGCTTGCTACCGATGTCGTCAGAATGAAGGGCTTCCGATTACCGACGAGCGTTAATTTATTGCTGGAAATAAATTAAGCAGCCCTTTCCTTACCTGAGAGCTGCACTTGTGGAAGAGAAGTTTTAGAAAGCCCACACAGTTTAAGGGCGTAACGAAGAAAGGAAGAAAGGATAAAAGTACCTTTTATCGAGATTTTATCACGGGTTGTTTTGGGTGCCCGTTTCGAGCCGCCTTACAAACGATGGTCGTCAGCTGCCGATCTGATGATCGTGCGTTGCACGAGCTATCCGAGTGGTCTCGAGTACTCCGTACTGCGTACTCAATTGCACTGGACGCCCAACATTGGGAAGAGTGCACATTTAAACGAATGGTCCTTGAAATGTTGTTTATCTGTAGCATTGTTCTAGGGGTTTTATCAACAACCAGTTGTTCAAACAATTTGTTCGTTTATCAACCGTAGGCTCGCTGCCCAATCCTTTGCTGGTTTATAAAGGATCATGTGTGGTGGCTTCATGTTGAGAGGAAAATCATTATTTCGACACTTTTTCTACGAACTAAAAACTACGAACTACGCTTGTGCTTAGGTCCATGCTGCTTTCTAGACAACATTAGGTCAACACAATCAAAGTCAATTGCAAAACAGCATAACTTCAGCATCAGCGGGAAGAAACCGAGACGTGAAGCGTGCTGACGCGAACACGGATTTCGCCTTTCGTATTAGTTTTATTTAGTGTAGAGAACATCGTCTAATGTAATAGCATTAAAATAAATCTACACCGATCTACCATCGGCCGGGAGACAATTGAAGCCAATTGATTTGAATGGCTAGGAAGGTTTTCAAAAGAAATTCGATTCAACTGGAAAATTGCTCCACTCGGACGCGACGGACAGCCTGGGACGGGTGGCGAATGGTTGGTGCATGCATAAGATGCTGTGTGCCGTTGGGCGCGCAGCATAAACCATGTCATAAGATCGGTGTGGATTTATTTATGCTGTAATAGCAGCTAGCCAGTGCAACGGTTCAAAGGGCATTTGTGTGTGTGTGTGATAAAGCAAGTGCTTCCCAGTAACAACACCAGGCAGATTGTTTGGTCGAAGGAGCTTCAGATCTTCACCATCTGAAAAGAGAGCAATGTGATACAGTGTTGTAATTCGATGTCAAACAATGTGTTACGGCTTTACGGTTCATCGCTAGTCCCCGTCCGACCGGTAGCTACTATTAAGATGTATATTTTACTGTCAAACATCGGAATCGATCGTAAAACAGTCCATAATCAAAACAATCTGACAATGCAATAAACGATTTATTTATAGCGTAACTTAAGAAGGATCTCTCACGAGAGCTCAAACCCTACGCATGAGAAGCGTGAACTGTTATACTATCCTCGCTGACCATGTTACACCACGCTACAGACCCAGCGCTACCGGTGAAGTTCTGCTCGATATAGCTATGAAGAAACAAAAAAATCTAACCCGCACGCATGAAGCTCGTAAAATCCGTCACATTTAAGGATTTATGGTTGCGCGATAGGTACACGGATAACGTTACGTGATCGGTAACGTTGATATTCGATCATCCCGCTGGCTGGGTGGATTTATTCGTTTTGGATACTGTGCGGACTAATTTAATGATTCGCTTCGGTTCTGAGAGCACGCGTGCCGAGAGTTTTTTTTTTTCTGGTGTTCCTCTGTGTGTCTGTGTACCATTTTCGTAACGTGCTGCCACAATTCTGGAGTGGTTCCGGAGTGGTGTGTCGTTTCCGGAGCCTGGGGAGAAGGAAAAAACAACAACAGTGTGCTCCCCACGTGCCCTTGTCACGAGGGAAAACAACTCAATTTGAAGTCGGAGTTGGTCGGGATGCGACCGTGCCTTATGTACATTACAGCTATGGCTGGCTGGGTGGGTGATGGTGTAAGCGAAGCTTGCGCCCTGCGTCAAGATGCACTTATGCAAACAAACATGCGTTCGGCAAAGCGTACGGAGAGTGTAGAAAATATGGATATAGTTGCCGGCCAAACTAGCCCGGAAACGTGTACCGAGCAATGGTGTTTGTCTGGCCTCGTTCAAGGCTACTGCGATGTACACAATATGTTTGGCTAGTACGATTGTTTAAGGTGCGTTTAAGCCTGGTTAATGTTGTACAATAGCAAAAGGACAACGTTCGAGAATAATGGATTATAAATACTAAATGTTGATTGTAGATGAATATATCCTCTTGTGATATTTGAACAACTACAAGATCTTGCCAAAAGACGTGTTTCTCTACGAGGCTTATCTTCGTCCTTTGGAAAGAAGTTATACATATTAGAGATGAGAATAATCACTCTTTTCGCAGAGTTGAATCAGAGTGAGTGAGTGGTTACAAGGATTTGAATCTTTGACTCACTCTTTAAAGATTCATGAAAAAAAATTACTCTAAACATATTCTTAAATTACTTTCTACGTTTCAACTCACTCACACTCTCTGCGCCGACTAGTAACTCCTTTTGGCATCAAACTCACTCCTTTTGGCTTCAAACTCACTCCTTTGAGTTCAAACTCACTCCTTTTGGCATCAAACTCACTCTCATTCGCTTCTAACTAGTGACCAACTAATTTTGGCTTCAAACTCACTCAATAAGAGTGAGGAAGTCTTGATCAATAGTTGCCGCATCGAGTGAGAGTGAGTTTGAAGCCAAAAGGAGTCACTAGTCAGCGCAAAGATTGAGAGTCATAAAAAATCTTTATGCTGAGTTGAAGCTATAAACTCCTTTGCCAGATTAAACTCACTCACTCACTCTTACTCATTGTGCACAACTCTAATACATATATTGTTGGAAATAAAGAATTACATGAAAATAATAATTAAAAAAACAATTCAATGATACAATAACTTTTAAAATGTAACTTTGAAGCGAAACAAAACATGGATATACATACATATCTATTCTTGTTCTCAAATGAAATATTAATTCATAAAAGTAGCTTCTTGAGCATGGGCAAATCTTATTTTCATCCCATTGGAAATACCTTTCCTCTAGGGCGATCAGTTTAGCTCGTAAGCGAGTAAGCCCGAATCGAAACATTAGCGGGCAGGTTGATGCGTGACGCTCGCTGAAAACTCGCCAGCCTTTGATCTCTTAATACCTTGGTGGCTCATCATTTTTCCGTGCCCACAATCATTCCCAACTGCTGCTTCGCCTCGCATAAGCAACCGCCATCTTGATACGGCGACGATCGTTGCTGTTTGTGTATATGCATTAAGAAAACAACAACCATTCGTTTCATCTTCATCTTGTACGCGTGCCGGCTGAGCCGACCCGGAACCGGGCCTCCCGCGTCACACTGGAAGACTACACATCAGAGTGTGTGAGAGACACATAAGCACAAGTTTTTAATAAAAATACGAACTCGAGCGTGCGCGGCCCGTCAACAATACGCATCCTTTCATGTTCCGGACTGGCCGGTCAGAGTTGCGCTTTTTAGTGCAGACTGGACATCGCCAACCGTTGGTTGGCTTCGGTAACGATTTCTACGTATGATATTCTGTGCTATATTTCCAAAGAACTCTGACCATTTTTGTGATAGCAGACAATTTTACTTCATGTTGAATGTCGCCCATTTTACATGCTACGTGAATGTTTTCGTAAAGGCTTGTCCAGGCGGAGGAAAGTTTTTTTCTCTTCTCGGAATTACGTGAAGGTATATCTAATCTGCGTAAGAAATTTGGTAGAATGGCGGCATACAAGTGCATTTCCTTTACCGTGAGCAACTACACTATGCAATCCCTCCCGATTTATGCCTTGAAAGGGAGAACCAAAAATATTGTGCTTCAACCTCATTAGCATGCAAACCGGCAGGTCCGATCGAAAAATATAAAATTCTGTTCAAAAAGATTTCAAAACAAATACGAAAAAAACGAACGAACACAATTCGTGTATCCCGAGTGGAGAATACCGAAACCACTCGTAGTGCATAGTTGATAGTTTAAATTCGAATAATCATCTTAAACATGAATTATTAATCAAACTCTAAGCTACCAACGAAATGGAAAGGAAGTACATCCGTGAAATGTTAATGCTTGTTTGGTAAGACCATGGTGTGGACCTGTTCACAATACGTGACTCCCTTTGGTAGAGTGTCGGCGTCCGGACAAATAAGCGTATCCCGTACAACCTTGGACAGTTTTTTGACGCCACCCAAAAACAAACAAAAAACTATAAACGATATAATAAAACTTATTTGAAAGAGACACCATTCGGGCATGCATGCAAATGTGTGCAGAATCTGGCTACTATTGCTCAAGGGGCGGTATGATGCTTGCAACATTTGTCAAACTGTTCCTGCAGGTTTTTACTTGAGCAAGTGCAAAGTGTGACACCGGGGAAATAATTTGTTGACCCTCAAACGGGTACTGAACGCAATAATTTCCTAGTCATTGGGTTCGCCAGTAGCTCTACACATGCGGAGGTGGTGTGTATGACACCAATTTGTTACGGAGAGGTACCCTGGTTTGTAAGATGGCGTAATAGAGGGTTGATCTTGGGTAGTATGCCAGACGGATAGCAATACCTTCCAGGTGGGTGCACGGTCCGTTCGCATTACCGAGCGGTATGAAACGATGTTCAGACCGTCCCCAATGGGTCTTCATTGTCCGCAATGGGGTGTGCTTGTCAAAATGTGGTGCTCATAAAATAGGTTAAAGCGTCATTATAGCGCTCTTTTGCCCAAAGGCCTTCCTTCCTATGAGATCACTCCCGGTTGGAGTGAATTTACCGCACTGCTTACACGAGTGGGTGAAGATATCAAGCATCTAGCTCGTAGCCAATTTTCAACCAAAACTTCCCAAAAATGTTTGACATTATGGAAGGTAAATTATTTACCAACATTCCCGGCAAGTTCTTGAATGACGTTGTCGTGGGAGCGGTTGAAGAAAGTCAAACGACATCCCAGCAAGACTGCAACACCTAAGGCTCTTGGTAAGATCAAAGGTATTGCGGTCTGTTTGGCAACAAGATTTTTTCCCGATCGAGATTCACTAAGAGTCGCTGCTGGGCCACAATGTTTACAACGCTCTCGATGAATGCGAACGATGATGATGCGTCACAGCTTCACAGCAGGAACACTGTTTACTTCTACGAATTCGGCACTCCAGCACACACACACACATGCCTGGAAACAGTTGTTGCCGATCCTCCGCTACTGGGCCATCGACTGATGCCGGTATCGGACGACAACCATTTACGGTGCGCCAAGATTTCGGAAGTTTGATGGATGGGGGAACTTGGAGCTCGCGAAGGAAATAAAATAAGTTTAAGAGATCATATTTCAGGCGCACTGGGAGTACATTTTTACTGGGAATTTCAATACGACTAAACGCGGAACTGTGGATGGATCAAAGCTAGTCGGTACCGGCACGCGCAGGGCATAAGATAGGTCCGTATCTACTTTCATTGGAAACCTACTTTGGACGCTAGTCGCTTACAGCTGTTCCGTGTTCTTCGTCGAGTGCGGTAAATCTAAAAAAGCGATATTTTTCCATGAACTCTCGGTATAATTCCGGCGGAACTATGTGAACTTTTGGAACAACCAACCATGATTTGGATTAGTGTATGTTTTATTATCAAAAAACAAAAATATTCCAAACTGCTTATGACAATTATAATTTGTGTTACGGATGAAATGTCAGCTATTGAGGTGCTCGGCCATAACAGTAATCTATTCTAGGCCACGAGATGTTTTTAACCTTGAAATGTTATCAAATAATCGAACATTTTACAACTTTAACGGACTCCATTCATTTTGTCATGTTCGGGTGAGAATGATCTCTAACAAGTAATCATAATCTTAAACGCTGGAATCAAGAATATTTTTTTTTACAACGGCATGGTCGTATTACCTCGATGCAAAACACGCGTGCAGTAATTTAGGAAAAAAGTAAGCCATAAATATTTGAGTTATGTACGTTTGCGAATTAATTAGTAAACACTTGTAACAGCTTCACGATCATCTAAATGATCATTTTAAATGTGAACAGACACACACTTGTCTATACATTATTCCCTAACTTTATTCTGTAGTGGCATGTGTGTTTTGCTGTAACCAAGAGATAAAATATTACCCAAACACTACACCCACATGACTGCTCCATTGTGTCGCATTCGTAATGATCCGTTAACGATTATGGAAGCTCGTTTTTGACGGTGTATACCTCCCAGAAGCTTACCCTTGTCGCATCTATCATGCGCCGCGACGCGTTCCTGCACAACCACTTCACCTGTCATCTCTTGGCAATGGGTTTAAATCATTACTGGTCTGCTGCAGGCGCTGCCACGCAGCCATACGGTACTTTAAGCAAGGGAAACAACACACACACACAGAGCCCGTCTGAGCCCCTTCGCTAAGCGCATGCGGGAGTATCGTTCGCTGCGTACATCCTTCCTCATCAGCTTACGACAACGACCGGAAAGATAATCGTTTCACAAATTGAAATCTTCTCTAGCATCGGTTTTCGGAGGGAGATTTTTTGGTTTTGGTACAGACGGCTTTCTTGTGGCTTAGCGTGTTGTGTTTGTGAAAGATATAGTAATTGTGAAGGTTCACCCACACTCATTGTTTCCATCGCAATGGTTCAGAACAGGAATAAGGCATGGCGGATGTATAAGTTACTGAAGTATGACAACGAATTAACCAACGGTTCTGCTTGTTTGGCTGGGTGTTTATACTGGTTGTGTGTGCAGGAAATATCATTAAGCCAGGGGCAAGTGTCATGTAACAATAAATGTATTTTATTCTTCAAAAGATGTGCTATCTGATGGTGTGTTTGTCTGTGGTTAAAATTGCAGTTCCGTGAAATAGTACGGGAACAATAAACCACCAATTCCAAGGACGGTTTGAAAAGGATAAATTATACGAAATTATAGAAATTTTTAATAAAAGGGTTAGAAATAAAGTAGTAATGCAGGCAATTTCTGAAACCCAAATTACTTTGTTTAGTTCATCGTCTTAACCAGCAAAACAAAGGTGAAGAAAAACTTCAAACACATCCCGAACTGATCCGTGATGAATAATTCCGAGCCTTTATCCACGATCCAACATGTATATGAAGAAAATGTAAACAAAACATTAAACCAGCCGTGCACAGGTGCCACAGCACTGCAGTTAAAGGGATGGCCTCATTTTCAACTGCCACCTTTGAGGGATGCACTTTGAAGCGCACTTCCTACGCACGCTTCCCCAGCCACATCCCATACTGCCCAACATATCCGGCGTGACGGAGCTCGTGCCGTCACTGCTGAGCGGCAAATAGAAATAGAATATCTAAATTCCATCATTTCCGTCGACCCTGTCAAGTGTGATTAGGCTGCGTCGTTTGTCACCAAAGGAAGCATTGGAAAGCTCGGTGTAACAAAACCAATGCTCCACAAACATCTATTCGAAAAGAAGTCCCTTAGTTCCGTAAACCCTCTCCCCCCTTTCCCTCCCCTTAGGTTAGGGAAATGAGGTGAGAAAAGTAAATTCCAACCTGGCTTAGGGAAGGTGTGACTACATATCTCCTGTCGCAAGCAAAGGTATGGGACATACAAAAGCCTCACAACAAACAGTATCGACAAACGATGGGACAAATCGTTATTGGTAATAGTGTCGGAACGCTGTGGGCGGTGTGTTGCTGTTGGGCGGAAATGGGTTTGATTCGTTACCGATGGTGTCGCACGGTTTGGTGCGAAACGATTGACGGATACATTTAAACTTGGTTGCCATAGTGGAGGGTGGAACCTTAGCAGGTGATGCATTGACCATCGGCAACAACGGCAGACGGGTTTTAAGTAAGCCGTTCGATCTCGTTTTGGTAATGCCGCGGCTAAATACGATGATGCTCACTTGGTATTTTTTGTTCTCAATGCCTTACTTACTTACTTATCAGGCGCTACAACCGCTTCGCGGTCTTGGCCTGCTGCAACAATCCTCGATACCGCTCACGGTTTGGCGCCGTCGTCTGCCAATCCAATATCCCGGCCGTTCTGGCGGACGCATCTACGCCATCACTCCATCTCAGTTTGGGCCTACCACGCCTCCTCTGTCCATGTGGACGGCCTAAAAGGACTTTACGGGCTGGGTCGTCCGGTGCCATTCTCATGACATGACCAGCCCACCGGAGTCTGGCGAGCTTAATTCACTGCACGATGGTGAAATCACCGCTCGTAGAGCTCGTCATTGTAGCGGCTCCTCCATTGTCCTTCCACACATACGGGACCAAAAATCCTTCTGAGCATCTTCCTCTCGAACGCGGCTAAGAGGGTTTCGTCAGTTTTGGACAGACTCCATGTCTCAGAGACGTATGAGAGTGCTGGAACTATAAAGGTGTTGTACAGTCCCGTCGCGACAGGTATTTTGAGTGGAGAAGTATCCTCAGGCTGTAGTATGACCGGTTGGCAGCCAGCACCCTTGCGCGCAACTCAACGTCTATGTTGTTGTCGGTGCTGACCTTTGACCCCAGATATGTGAAGTTTTGGACGACTTCGAAGGTGCAATCACCTATCTGTACATCACTCCTACGTAAATCAGTGTTTGTTAGCAGGGCAGCTGGTGGTGCCACCATCATTTTGGTTTTTGCCTCGTTGATCTCCAACCCGAGGTTCAGTGCCGCATGCTCGATCCTTTGGTAAGCTTCTGCTATATAGGAGAGCCTCAAACCAATGATGTCTATGTCATCAGCGTATGCCAGGATCTGGAGTGACTTATAGAAGATGGTCCCCGAATGCCAGTTTTACTTAAAAGAAAATATCTGAACTAATTTTGATGTGCAGCTTTATCAAAATGTTGTCTTTGGTTTAATAGCTCCATGAGTTAACGGTCGATTAACACCAATTAAACTTTAACTTTTGAAGATCTACATAAACATAACAATTTTATTCAGCATAATGTGTGATTTTTTTTTCTCTCCAAAATTAACCCAAACAGCACACCTTATGTTATGATATTGCATAAAACACGAAGCCATTCATCAGACTGCCCGTCAATTCTCCATAAATAACATAATTTTCGACCCCAATATTTCCACGCTTGTTTTAGTGTCCCGTGGCTAATTTATAGCTACCGTGCCGTATAAAACCATGAAATGAATGGATTGTTTAAACGGCCAAGGATGTTTTGATAACATGCACCAACTCTCTTTCTGTCTCTCTCTCTCTCTCTCTCAGTCTCGCGCTTTAACTAACCATCGTTCAGAGCAAACCGTTCTAAGCGTTTCGCAGCACCGATGTATTGAAATCTCTGCTTAGATCGGACTGAAAAACGACACTAATTTGGCCCCGCTGGGATCGAGGTCGCGGCTAGGCGCATCCGCGCACGTTCGACAGGCACACAAAACATCTGGAAAGGATTTTCTCCGCTCGCTAATTGCTGCCAGAGGAGGAAGTTTCCTTCACATTTTTTTGTGAATGCAGTCGTTCACGCGTTCAATCGGTGGTTAAGTGCAAAATTTATGTTGACAATTCGGGGAACTTAACAGCGGCACAAGGGCTTCTGCGGACCAACGAAAATCAAGCCAGCATCCCCGTAATTCTAAAGCATGTCTCGCCGGCTAAGGCCGAGATTGATTAGTTTGTGGTGTAAAGAGGAGATCCACGACTTTCCACACATCGTACACACCCTTACGTTGAATTTTCCACTGTCAGTGTGTGTGTGTGTGTGGTGTACGCGTGTGCATGCAAAGCATTGGAAGAGCGAACAGTTGATGGAAACAATCACCCGAGTTGGCAAGTTGGTAGCGATGTGAAATGTCTACGATCAGGTTCCAGATGTTCCGTTCCGTTGCTGCAGGTTTGTGTACACGAGTGTTAAGGAAGGAAGATGCAGCCAGGGGGAGCAATGTGTACAAATGCACCGTGCTCTGTTGCACCGGGTTTTGTTGATGCAGTTGGCACGAGAGCAACCAAAGGAGCATCTTTCAATTGCGTCTAGTGCCAGATTTTCCTTTATCGAAGGATGTGTGCGTTGTGTGGCAGCAAGCAAAAGAAACAAGAGAAGAGCATCTGACGATGGCAGCTGGTGTGAAGGAAGTTTAGCTATGCGTTGGGAGCTGTAAATTAAATTTCGAACAAGAAAAAAGAAAACTGTACGAGAAACTGTCAACGCACTTGTGCATGATCGTGTGGTGGAAATGCGATTATTGTTTATTGTGATTAAAATTGTAGAAAGTTTTATTTCGTTTTACGCAGTAGAAAACATTTTTTTGAACAGTTTATATTACAAAATTTTTCAACAACATTATGCCAAAACGGCTGTTACGTTTTCAATGCGATAAAGAATTAAACCATTAATTCTCCTCTACACTCATGTGAATGTTCCTATCATTGCAATTATTAATAATGGCAGCACATATCATGCCTGTTGTTAATCGTATGCTATGCAATTACATTTATGATTACTAACCACAGCCCTATGACTCCTTGGGTGCACCATGTCAACAAGAGTACATCGAGCAACATTAATCGAGCAAAACAAACCGCCCGTACGTCGGAACGCTTACAACGAATTACTACACGTATACGCTCTCTGCTCACGATCGTTTCCGCCCGCTTTGGTACGGTTCCTTGTAATCCGGGCTGGCGGAGATTGAACCATCTCGGGCATCCGTGCGTGCGTTCTTGTTATACGAGCGCCACTGCCTTTATCCACCCATTTTCGCTCGGCAATGAATCAGTGGCCTGATACGTTGCAGCGCACTCCCCATCTTGTTTGGTCGGCTCCCACGCGTGTATCGGCACGCACCCAGCTTTCGGAACCGCACGTGGCCGCTTACGAAAGAAAAGCTGAACAATAAATAAATCCGTCCTCGTACGGTGTTCCATGAAAGGTAATAATCATAACGTTCATCCGGACATGAACATGATCGACGAAACGGAATAAGATGTTTGAGTACGACCATACCTGGGAGAATCCTGACCGAGGCCACTGTGATAAGTAAGAATGGTGAGTTCGATAAGCTTAAGCGAGTAGCGATCGTCTACTTTTAGCGATTTACTATCAGAGAGACACGTTCCTCCTATGGTCCGGAGCGCAATCAAAACACTGAAAGTGGTATTATAGGTGTTATTTGTGGTCTCACACAACTCGTAACTATTGCCGTGTCATTGGGGATTAATTAAAGATGTTTTATCTGATCTGATAAAAAGCAAATAAATTACAAATGAAGTATTCAACTGGTTTGCATGGGTATCGGTCGTATCCAGCAACTTGTACGTTGCTTATCAGATCTTAACGTCGCTTGAAATAATCAACATTTCAGCATGCTTTAGCTTTAGTGTAAAAGCAAACGGCACAAAGTCTAATGGTGTAATGGCAGAATAATCGAAGTAATGGACAGTTTCTCCTATATAAATAGAATTGCCATCCTTTGGGATTAATTTTCAATTCGATTTAAAGCGAAACGCATCCAACCGCCTATACTTTCGCCGCCATAAGAAGCGTAATCTTCCTGCTCGGTGTAGTACATAAAACATATTAACAACAATGAATCAAAACACGACCTCACACAGCACGTCTGTGAGTCCGCCAACATCGATGGGATGTGAGCCGGTAAAGACGGCAGGAAACCATGTAGCAATGGTCTGTATATTGACCACAGTGCTTGCTGACGCATGTAGAGGGATACGATGGTGGGAGGGGTGCGCAATAGAGAAATTATTGGCCAGAAGGTGATGAGTGAAGTTGACCAAACCTTCTGTTCGATGTACTGTACGACTGCTTGTACTGGGAGTAAATTACAGACCATTGGAAAATAAACGTATAATAATATACTGAATAATGGTTTATCGAGTTCATTCAGGAGCAACGCTACGGTTCCGAGTATGATTCGATGGGGAATGTTAATATACATTGACTCTTTGATGAAGTATATCGCTCGTAGAAGTGTCAAAAAGAGTTAGATTGGACCGGCAAGTATTTACTGTAGATTTATTATACAAATGACTGAAGTTTCGTTTAGAGCCGGTAAAGACGGCAGGAAACCATGTAGCAATGGTCTGTATATTGACCACAGTGCTTGCTGACGCATGTAGAGGGATACGATGGTGGGAGGGGTGCGCAATAGAGAAATTATTGGCCAGAAGGTGATGAGTGAAGTTGACCAAACCTTCTGTTCGATGTACTGTACGACTGCTTGTACTGGGAGTAAATTACAGACCATTGGAAAATAAACGTATAATAATATACTGAATAATGGTTTATCGAGTTCATTCAGGAGCAACGCTACGGTTCCGAGTATGATTCGATGGGGAATGTTAATATACATTGACTCTTTGATGAAGTATATCGCTCGTAGAAGTGTCAAAAAGAGTTAGATTGGACCGGCAAGTATTTACTGTAGATTTATTATACAAATGACTGAAGTTTCGTTTATATCTTCTTCATAGTTATCTAGTTTCTTCTAGATCCGATTTAAAATTCCATAATTTTACGCGCTGAGTTATTAAGTTAAGTTATTTAGTTATTAAACATTCTCTTACGGTTGCCACGTCATACTGATTCTAGTGTGGGTCTGGGTAAATGATTGAGATCTTACTAGAACACAACTCACCAGTCGGCTGTACAACTGTAGCGGTCGGGCAGGAAAAACTCTCCTCTAGAGAATACCAGTCCCAGCGAGTCGACTACTCGTTAGAAACGGGATGCCAAAAAGTCATCTTGTTTGCTTAAAAATAAATATCTTTTCCAAAACACGGTTTGCCTTCGTACGTTGCTACCACGCTTCCGCCGACGGGGTGTTTCCGCGTGACGGATACTTTCACTTCCCACGCCGCACATCCTCTGCATCTCGCCCAGCCAAAGTCTGCTACAATTTCCCACCACAGTACCTACCTAGCTCGGTGGTCAGTGGTTTCGGGTGTTTCTTGGCCCCATTTCTAGCTGTCGCGGGCGTTTGGAAAAAGGTTCTCGCCAGCAACACAATTCAACGAACTTGCCGTCAAATTGTTCGACGTCTCGCGATGACGAATGGCGGATGTTGGGTTTGGTTTGGCCGTGGGGGATGCTCGCTCGTATCTGAAAACGTGCCCCCGTGATGGAGGTTGCACTTGAAACAGCGGGTGTCTCCGATAGCATGCAACGAGTCCGAACAACCGAAGCGCATCACACGTCGGTCTCGTCACAAACGGTCTCACGTGATTAAACTGTCATGTTTACAACTGTTTGTCACCCGAGACACCATGCATGGTGTGGAAACTCACGGTATGGTAACAATAATATTACGAAAACGAAAAAAACCCTCACCTTTTCACTAAGGAACTGAGGTCTTTGTCTTGATCATCGATTCTGGAACACACTGGTTCATTTTCGTCTACCGCTGGATATTGCCTTGCGCGGGCAGCAATACGAGAGAAGACACACAAAAACTGGAAACAGGAAGCGCAGTTTTTCCACCTCATCCCATCCTCATCACACACAAACAGGGCTGGTGGACGGGAAGAAATCGAGCGCTCCGTTGACGTGCGATGACGATGACGTATCCGGTGGTGGTGCCCGTCTCGGAGCAACAAAGGTGCAAAGGGTGGCGAACTGCCGTACGATCGCTGTCAATGCTGATGATCACTGAATCGTTGGATGAGTTTTCCGGATGTGAGTTTTCACTTCACAAGGCAACGGAAAGGAAATCGCTTTCGGCTAGATCCAGCGTAAGCGGAGATGCCGTTTCTGCGGCTTTAGAAGGTAACAAATCGTAGTAACAAATTTTATTAATATTGAAAAACATGAAACTCCTTTCTTCGGAACCGGATGCACCGGAAGCTATGCGCAGGAAAGAAACCTCGATGCTTTAAACAAGCATCATAATTGTGTTCCGTTTTCCGGTATGCAATGGGCAGAATGCAATGTACCATGGCACGTGCGCTATGCAGCAGATTGGCACGTGTTGTATGTATGGTTATATTGGGTCTTGCAGTTTGAAAGTTTCAAGTTTATTTATACAATTAAAGAAGAAGGATTAAATGACAAATTTTATGGCATATATCAACTTAGTCTTACCACAATCTATAACACCCAAAGCCTCTATAAATAAACGATTTAATAAAAAAAAGTCTTACCACAATATAAATACAACAGTATATTGAAGCGTCCTATTTGAGTAAAATGAAAAAGATGCAATGAGAAGTGAGCAAACGCGAATGAGAAGGAAATTAAATCGTTGTGAGAAGCATAAACACAAACTCTCTTTCTCATCATGCGTCCTTACGATCGTTGAGAGCACGTGCGATAGAGAGTGTGTTTTGTTGGGTTAAACAGAAAATCATGTCAGTTTCCGCCGGGAGTGTTTTAGAAAAGGCGAGGAATTATCAAACGAATAGATAAATAAATAATAATCCGATTCGTACCATATTACTCATATTAATTGCATGCTTCGTAATAGTGTTGTGTCTAAGGAATCTTATCAAAAGAGTCATTCATATGAATCTTCAGTGAAGAGTCATTCAATTCATGACTCGACTCCAAAAAGATTCATGAATCCTCAAAGATTCCTTCGTGACTTTACGCATTCTTTACGCTTCTTCACTTCTATTTTATCTCGTTCGTAGATAATAATCGATATGATTATAATAAATGATTTTTTCTTCTTTATAATTATTATAAATATTAGTTAACTAATATCTATCGATTGAACTTTAGTTTAGGGAAATGAATATGCTTTCCCGGCGGATCATCCTGTTAATATCCTGAAAAAAACATTTATTAAAAACTATATCGTTTAGTATCTACGTACGAGTTAAAATAGAAATCAAGAAGCGTAAAGAATGCGTTAAATCATGATTTTTAGAGAATACACGAATTTTTGAGAATATACGAATTTTTGAGGATTCATGAATCTTTGAGGATTCATGAATCTTTATAATAGAGATTCAGAGTCATTCATTCAGTTCAAAGACTCATTCAGATTCATAAATTTGAATCAGATTCACCCAACACTACTTCGTAATAAACACATGCCCTTTCAGGCCGCATGTTTATAACTCCCTTGTGAAGAATATATGATTTCATGAATTAGCTTAGAATTTATTGAATAAACGCTTTCGATAATCAACACAGTAAAAACAGCGATTGTAAGCTGCACCTTAAACCCGTATCAAACTCTTCTCAAATAAATATCCAACGTAACTTCCACAAACACCCAACAACCAGGCGACCGGTGAGCATGCAAGTATGCGTACTGCGCTACGGGAAAGCCGCACAGCAATCGGCACATATTTTCTCAGTCCGTTACTGACTGTCCGATCGTGAAGACGCACGGGATCAGAGTTTAGTTGCCACGCTCAGTGCGGAAAGATTTTCCCCAGCCAACCGCGCGTGCGTATCGTATCTGTTGGTGCAACCGACTCCGACGGTTGAATAGTTTTGTTGCGAGCGCAGTGTGCATGTGGTGTGTGCATCTTCCTTTTTTGTCGTTCATTTGGGTAAAGGTGCACTTTTCCATATGTGAAATGTGAAACTCCATGTGTTGCGTCCCGAAGGCAGTGAAGATAAAACGTCCAGTGAAGGAGACGCAACAGACGACGGAGAAAAAAAAACACAAAAGAAAACATATTTACAAAGAAGAAGTGAAAAATGCAGTCTTCGTACAACATGCAAAGTGAAGTGTTTGATGTGAACGCATGTTCTGTGGTTTGACTTGAAGAAAAATAACTTAAAAATATTGGAATACAAAACTCAATTGCCTTAAATTGGTGTTACAAAAGTGTGCGTGTGTGTTGAATTGTGCAGTGTGTGAACGCATGGCATGCGGGAGGAAATGCAATTCATTGAACGGAAGAAAATAATCGGTGTGTGCGGAAAGTGCGGAAACAGAAAATAGTCAGCAACAAACAAAGGTGTTACGAACCGAAACGAAAACAGAAAGAAAACAAAGCGCTTTCGGAATAGTATCGGATCGATTGTCATTCGATCGGCGATATTTGTCCTTGCGAGCAAAAACCGCAAAAAAGGTGCATCAAGTGTTATGCCGCAATACGAGATTGCGCGAAGGAAGAATTAAGCAAGCGAAAAAACCTCACGGCTTTACCAAGCTGAAACCTTAAAGCCACGGTGAACACAAATTGGATTACGCAAACTCGATCGCAGTAGGTAGCTGTCAACATATAAACAGGTAAAGAGAAATGATCAAAGGATGTCACAAAACAAAACAATCCATTGACGGATTAATTGAACTGAACGAAAGACTCAAATAACGGATTTTTGTGAAAATTTTGAAAAGAAAGCTTAAGAGCACGGAAAATGTAATGGTAGCTTCATTCATTGCTTGGGAATGTCACAACGATTAAACTGTTCCGCTATCTCGCTTGTCCTTCGTAACCGTTTGATTGGGAAACAATCAAAGTACCTGGCGCATCGGGAAATGGTGCCGCCACGGTTTAACCATCACACTGTAAAGCGCTCGATGTTGAAAGCATTAATCGATCGTAGCGTTTGGCGGTGTATTTTAAAAATAGCGATCGGTTTTCCCATCACAGCACAACCGTAAGGATCATGGGTCGTGCTAAGGTAACGCTAAGAAGGGAACGCGATTTCTTTAACTCGCCAGCAGAAAAACCTTTCCTGTTGTACAGTGTTGTACCGATGCGGTGATTGGTGTTTTGCAAAAAAAAAAGCACGAGCGATAGGAAAAAACGCGATCGCTAACACATAACAGCAAATAAAAAATAAAAACCCGAAGAAATACACATCAACACGCAGTTGTTGATCTTCACCTCGATCTTCACACTAGCAGTTTACCCCTGTTGAGAAAATCCGCAAAAACTCCCTATGCGTGTATGCGTGTGTTTCACTGTGCGTGTGCGTGTGTGGTATGTGTGTTTGAAGCGCCCCGCGGAAATGTTTCCTTTATCCATTTTGCCAATTTCGAGCATGTTTCGGGGGCAACTCACTCAACGGGGTTCCATCACTGTTTGAGGTCGTCCCCTCCACACCAAGTCGACCATGCGGCCCGGGATGGGGAGCTTGGAGCCATTGCGCGGAGAGTAAACATCAATATTTATAGCATTTTGTCGATGGGTCAGAGGTAAGGTGAAAACTGTTTTGGCTGCTGGGTCTGTTGAATGTAATGGGAAAACACGAGATTTTTCCTCAATTCGTCTAACAGACATTCTAGAAGACCCCCAAGACCCGTCCAGGGCAAGGTGCATCGAGGTTTCTATTTTTCGATAGGTTTTTGGTTTGCTTTTTCGCTGTCCACATCCCAAGAATTAACGATCTTCGATCGCCGTGACGATCGTTGCTGTGATTCGGAAGGAGCCAAACAAAAAAAAAAAGCGGTAGCAAACCGCTATTTGGTATGCAATCACCAGGATTGTAAGGATTTGATTTATTGTACTGTCCGATGGCAAGACGCTTGATTTACTGCGACGTCCTCTAATGTTCGGCCGTAGTCGAGCATCGCACGGTTGCAGGTCGGTCTGGCGTCGGCCCTCTAAATGCGGTCACACAGTTTTGCTCTACTTCTAGTGCACCCAACTTACACACGTTGCTTCTCGTACCCTGCACAACAGTGGATGTCCCCAACCTCCGAGTTGGGTTTGTTTCTCTAACGCCAACCACTGTCTCACCGTTTTGTGAGTTCATATTTCATGGGCCAAACAAGTATGCACCAGGGGCTAATCAGGGTGTAGGCCACCCTTCGCGAGCATTGTCGTCATAGCGAGCATCGCACCGAAAGACTGATGATGGGTTGAAGTGAACATCGAGCATGTTCGAGCAGTAACGCTGGGCAACTGTAACATCCCTGCTACATGGTCCCCAAGTTTTTTGGCCATGACTCGCGTTTTTGTAAACATGAATTGTACGAAATAAATGAACTTCTTTCGGCCGCCGGTCGGGACATATAGCTGCATCCGTTTCGGATGCCGGTCGAGGTTTGATTCGCGTGTTAAACAACGAACCGTCGTAGTGCCCGCGTAGCCAATTTTTCATCTTTCTACAACTAAACGGAACGTTGTTTACAGGTTTGGAGCGATAAAGTTTTTCGTTGTTGGTGATTTTTTTGTTGTTGTGCCTATGCTCTCAGCGTGTTTTATTTTTCAAATCTCTCAAACGCTTACGAAAATGCGCCCCGTTTCAGCACCATTTTAGCTACGGTGCACGGTGGGTGAAAAATGTACCTTAAGGATTAAGTTTAATTTCGGTAATTAATTAACGGGGTTTTTCGTGTGTGTGCTTCAAGTGGAAGTATACGTGTGTGTGTGTGTTTTTTTTTTTTCATTATCTGTCACACATAAAACATTTGCAGAGTTATAGACCGCATTAAGTGGACGTTTACAGCTGTAAAATGCGCGAACGGTACGATTTAAGAGGGACAACCTTAAGTCAATTTCAATTTGGCGAACAAAAACCCGAAATGTGTGAAATGTGCATTGCAGAAGCTTATGATATGCCGACAGGCAAAGTGAAGTAGTAAATTACGATCCGCTTAAAGAGGGGTTATCCACAGTTTTAGCTAATTCGAGTAATATTTTCAAGCGTGCGAGATGGTACGTTTAATGTGAGCGCTATTGCGCAGTGATTAATACTTATTCAATCTATGGTGTTAATACACTTAGACAGCAATAGAATTTTACCCAAGAAAATGAATTCCTTGACGCCCTGTAATCTTACCGGCGAATCCTTAACTATGTACATGTCGGGATATTATCAAAACCTGCTAAACGCACATTCCAAACAATATCTGCAGCACATTCCACTTAATGCTTAATGCGCAACTTCGACCATTCCTCAATTAACATGTCACGTTCGTATAACCCAGATTCTAGCTCGTACTAACCTCATAATCTAGGTGCCACCGTCTAGTCTATGGTTAAGTAGGTAGCACTGAAAACTAACCACCCCTAAACAATGAGACCACTGTGTTTCACTTTTACGCCTCGTCTACTAGTCGAAACACTCGCGCGCAACAAATCAGCCAACATTGATCATGTCTTCTTGCGTGGTGTAGAGCCTGGGCTAAAAACACGGCACCAGATCTAATCGTGCACATACATACACCCATACCTTCAGTGGTGGTGTTTCATTAATTCATCACCATACCCAAAACGCTCGAAAGAAGGCGTATGGCTCGAAAAGCCATCTAACTCCTCCAGATACGGTGAACATTAAAGGAGCAGCGACGGTGGTTTGCTAGGGTTGATTAATTTCGTATTCAATAACTAACGATCGCATGCGAGGTACAGCCCATCTTGAATGGTTCGTGCCGACCGGCACACTACGCGTACGATTTCTGGAAATTGATTTCATGTCGAGCGTTGAAGCTTCTAATCAAAATCCTTGTCACGAGCCCTCGAGGCTCTCGCGTTGCGTTTGCCGGGCTGGACGATGTTGCGTGCCTAACTGACGAGAGCTTCAATAAGGGTTCCTTGCTGGTTTGTGGGATTCCATCTAGATCTAGATGGGATTCGACGCTCAAGTGGCCGAAAGAGTATCGTTTGTGTAGGGTTTAAATGCGTGCCCGGATGTATGTCTGGATGGCATGATCATCACCGCTAATGGTACTCAATTAGAATCCTTGATGTCCTCTGTCTTGTTTTCCGTCGTACGATCGTACGTTTTCAGGTAGCGGCAACGCATTGCTACAGCAGCGACAAGAAGTGATTTCCGTTCGGGATGGGTGGAAACTATGCTTGATGAAAACGTTGTCAGTTATCAAGACGTGGTACGTCCCAAAAATCGTCTTTTCCAGCTACCATCCCAGCATCTCTTTAACGCCAACACGTGCGTTCACAACCATGTCCCCTTATTCCTATCAAAACATCGCAAGCCGTTTGATGTAGGAAGGTTCCTGAGTATTTTGTTGCGCAAATAACAAAAATGGCGCGTGTGCATTGGCCGTCCTCTGTGTCTGTGGAGCCCGCTGTTCCTGCCAATCGAACGTTGCGATTCGAAGTGTAATTTATGCGACAGCACCTCCAGTTTTTAGCGGGTGCAGTAATCCCAACCATAGTAACGACCGGCGGCAGACTGCATCGACAACGCACGCTCGTAAGATGTACGATGGGCAGATGGACCTGTCAAGTGCCGCGCAAACTGACATGGAAAAGCCGATCCACCCGCAGAGGTGACGATGCATGCGCTTTTGCAGAAATGCATCGGAGCAGGGGAGAATAAAGAGAAAGAGAGAGAGAGCGCGTCGTACGCGTGTTTTTTATTTGTTGCATTGCTACTTCTTTCACAAACAACACGATGCATTTGCAAGTGCATCGGACTAGTGCTCTTTGGAGGCCGCACGCCGGACAAGGTTATGCAGTACAGTGAAGGATTCTGCGCAGGCGGACAGTAGTTGTCATGGAAGGACAAATTGGTTGCGCCCGTGAGACAAATGCATTCAACAGCTTTTCTCGTGTAGTATTGTGAAATTTTAAACAAAAATATAACACTTTCGTCATCACTTTCATCGAGCGATGTTTTCGAAACAGCGCCTATCTGCGGCCCAATTGATTCACTGGTCAACGATTTGACTGTTTACGCAGTTTATCTCACGACCTCCGGCAGTGTACGGGCGTAACAAATCGTTGGTTGGTGTAATTATGTTATAAATCAAATTATCGGGGTTTTCCTACGGCCAACAGATCATCAAAAGATGAACCGCGATAAAGCCGGTCAGCGTGTGTCAAACCCGGACGAGTGTTCCTAACCACAAACCGGCGGGAAGAATCCGTCAATTGAATTAAATCAAATCTTCAACGCTGGTGAGACTGTTTCACGCCCTGTCGGAAAGCGATACTAACGCGCTACCACCGGCAGGCGTCGGTTTCAGGGCAGCTATCGGGTCGCCTAATCCCACAGCGAAGGGGTTCACTGGATGGCTGGTTCGTTCCTTCTAAACGACACCAAACATCTCTACCCAGCGCAGTTGATCAGACCGAGCCACAATTTGAACCTTTAGCACGAATTAAGATGTTCCGAAACGAGAGCTGATTGAGTACGTTGGTTGGGATATTTTTTGGTCGCTACCATGCTCCGGGCATTCGTTACTGGCCGTGATTTACCTCACACTGAGCACACTTAATAAAAAGCAAAACAAAACGAGGTTGTCGAAAATAATGTCAAATAATACAGTCCCGTCTTTTCAGTATGTCCGTTGCGTGTCCAGCATAAATTTGATTGTCCAAAAACTGAGCATTGGGACCTTAAGAAGCTCAGCAACAAATCCGAAAGAAAAAAAATGGAGAGTCTGGTTAGCGAAGATATTACTTTGTAAATTGAGTATGATAAAACCAACTCGCTGTTGCGCCAAGGTTTCGTGCATGCTTTGGTTCTTGGGCCGTATCGCATTGAGCATACAATCAGAACGTTTGTATTAAGACGAAGCAACTGGCATTTGGTGTATGCCACGCTGTTTGTCCATATGTTGGTACCCATCACGATTGCGTACAGTGCGTGATGGAATTACATTTTTGGAAGATCGCAAAAGTGGAGGGTCCACAATAAGTCTTATTTGAACGGACGTGTCCAAAACGCTTCTGCAACTGTGTCAACGATGGGGGAAAATCAGAGAAAAGATAGGCATGCTGGAGTGAGCTCATGTGCTAAATTTTGTGGCATAAAACAATTTCCCCACTCTGGACTGGTCTTGCTATTGGATATTGCCATTGTATCACTCAGTATGGCGCAAGTTTTTTTGTTGTTATTCCATCGAGTTGGTACGAGGCAGATAATGGTGTTGAATAATTTACGGTGTGCGTAGATTCACCAGCTGCATCTTTAATCCAAAAAGATCAACCGAAACACAACACTCACTGAAATGAATTGTGCACAATATGCCGCAGAAATGCCTCGTTAGGATGGTAAGAGAACGCTGCGCCCTCGTGACAGGACAATCGTATCCGATTTTCCGTATCGTAAGTTTCTTTTAAAGTTCGCCCAATTTTCTTCTTATTTGCATGGACAAAACCAATACGGCAGCAGGCAGCTTTCTGTACGCCTTCTAATGGCAATAGTCTCGGCATTTGAACGGCCAGACAGTACACTGCAGTCGTGTTGGGCGTTTGGCGTTATTTACGTCCGCCACAATTACTGTCCTCAGGGTTTCGAGTCTTAAAGAAAAACAAGGATGAGCAGCAGCCAACAACACATGGACACCATTCATTTTCGGGCGGGTTTTTATGTCCCATTTTCGGGACTGTACTAAAAACTCCGGCCATCTGATGCGGACGAAAAGAGAGAAAAACGATCTGCATGACTGCGCAGGGTGCGCACACGGGAAGAACAATGTGGAGGATGAGAATGGATAATTACTTGCACTGGCTGGTGTGCTGCATCGCTCGCAGTTGCATTTTTCCAACCCATCGTCCAACGGTGCTCGATGCCCTACTTTGCATTTTAAATTTTCTTACCCTCTGGTTTTTGGGTAAGGTACAAGTATTTCCAAAAACATACCCCTGTGGGATGGGAAATTCTTTCGAGTCGATGTTTTTGTTTCATTCTTGCATTGGTGATGCTGTGAAGCTGTATAACCGTGTCCTGTGACATCTTCCACTCGAGTGCTGGTGCCATGTGTGTTAATGAAGTGGGTCTTAGCATACAAAACAAACGCTTGAGAGATGCGTACTTTACTGACAATAGCAGACGGAAAGGGGTTAATTGCCAGAATTGTAAGGATAATTTTTGACTAAATTTACCTAACGAGCGTACAAATGTTGAAAATAATGAAGAAAATCCCATCGGCTAAGCCAATGGAAAGATAATAGACGCTTTGTAAATAATGGTTTTAGTTGTTTTTCAATCATAACTTTGAAGACTCGATCGTCGTACGTAGCATAGTTTTTTTTGTTATTGATTAAAAATCTTTTTTTTATAATTGTGAAATGTTTGATGTTACTAGAATATAAACAATTGAATATTTCAAAGAATCTGTTCGCCGGAATACATATTCATCCGTTAAACCGTCATGCCGCTAATCCTTTTTATCATCTCGGGCTTGTTTAAGTTAGAGCAACATAGAATCTAAACTTTGGAACAAAAATAACATTCGGCGCCCTTTTTCGGCATCGTTACAGTTCATAAACTTCCAGCCCATCCCATCCGACGTATATCCTGCTCGTGTTTCGTTGAAGTTTGTTATGCCGGTTTTAATGCGCTTTGCATAGCTAATGGTGGAACAAAACGAATTTTGATCCTAAATCTGATTCTAGCAACAGTCCCAATGCCACCTCGAAAGCTCTATTGGTGGTTGTTTAGGTTTCACACATGTGTGTGTGTTTATGTCTTTAATCAGAACGTCCGTCCTTGGTTCGATGGGTGTGATGTCGGGTATGTTCAATGCGCCGGTGATCCTGCAACGGAGCGATAGTAAATAAGATAACAATTTGGCCCGCACACAATAAAACCACTGACTCACCAACGCACATGTGCATCTGTGCACACCCAACGTGAGCGGATGTGAAGATAATAAAATTGTTATGCTGTCTCTGCGGACATCCACCACACGCAAAGGCAAAGGTTTTTCGCGGGAAAAACGTTCAACTAACGCTAACACGCGCACAGGAATGGGAGGGATTATCGTGTGCCTTCCATAGTGCATGCACACAAACACACTCGCACACTAGTTTTCTTGACAAAATAGCCATTAATACTTATATTTTATGTTCCTTGTATTTGCAGAGCACATCCTACAATGTTACAGGCAGTAAGGGCGATCGAATGCAGCTCTCTTCTCGCGAAACGACCATGCAGCTTACGACCAGGTGCAAGGTGGATGAATGTGTGAAAACGTGCGTCATCGAAACGCGTGCTAAACGATCGACGATCGTGTGAAGGTGCAGAAGGACTAGTAGTGTTAGTAGCTGCGAGTAGAAGCAAGTCAGTGGTTGTGAAATTGATTATATGTGGAGTATTGTTGTGTTGTGTATCTGAAGCAGATGTCCACCAACATGGCGCCAAGCGGTATATATTTGAGATATATTTTGGCGATCCTCATTAGCCTATGTATTGCCCGTAGCTCAACGTACAAACTATCACAATCCGACCCGGACACGATACGGATCAATTTAGGTAAGTGATGATTTATCGTACTGTATTGATTAATGGGAACTTTTTCCATACCATAAGCATCTTAATAGCACTCCCCCGGCCACGTTATCGATGTTCATCATTTTGTTTCACTTTTCGGCGCCATTACGCTGCCAACTGGCTCATTAGTCTTGTGTTTTGGTAGTCCACTAAGTGTGCTCCACTACGCACGCCACCTCGCAAACCACCAAATACCCGTAATTGTTTTCCCGCTTAGCATTTGACACATTCCACGGTCGGAAAATGGTAGACCGTGGACGAAGATGTTCGGGTTTTGACTATTTTTTTCCCCCGTTTTTCAAATATTTTCGAGTGTGACACGGAGGGTGCAACTTCCGTCTTTGGCCGAAGAGCGAAACTTGCGCGAGAGACAAGCAAACCCACAGTGAAGCATGTACTATTATGAAAAGGAAGCAGATGAAGGCGTGTCACATTCCATCATACGTGGTGTACGAAAAGTTCAGAATTTTCTAGGCAATTTTCACCATCGGAACGAATGATCGTGCGTGTTTCAAAAGGGCACTTAACCGGTGCTGTGTTTGCTTAAGCGAAATCGAATTTTCCTCCATTCCGGCCGGTCATTGCAAGGAGGAATTTGATACTTTGTTTTTGCGTTTGTGATATTCGTTTGCAAATGAGAGAGAAAAAAAACGTGAGGAACCTTGAGGTTCAGTAAGGAGCCGTGCCTGAAACTGAAGCATATAGACTGCTGTAAATGGTATTATTTTCACCAAACTAAGGTCTGTTTACATTTCAACTCAAGCGAAAAACTAACCTATTTTGCACGTACTAAGTTACCAACCTTTCATACAGTTGTCCACCTCTGCTCATTGACGTACAGCTATTGTTTATAGCAATGACTCACGATTTTGTGGTACTTAATCCTTTAAAGTAAAAGGAACAATGTTCATGCAACAATCAATGGTGGCAACCATTTTTCATCGTTTCTAGTAGCTATTTAAGCAAATGTATTGCAATGGCGCAAACATTCAAGATATTTTCCCTATGCTCAGATATAGCCTTTCGTTCGAATTATGGTATGGCTTAGTTTACAATTCACTAGGATATTGTTTTGAAACATAGAGCACCGCGTTTTTGAAGCATTGCGAATCGTGTGAAAATGGTAAACAATCGTCGTCGGTTCAAAATGATTATGCGTAACGTTAAATTTTACGTGCCACCGTTCAAAACTCTCAAACCCATATTTTATAGCAACTAGCAATGCATAATTTGTTTAAGTTCCTGTTAGTATGAACCCCAATTAGAAATGTATTGTACTCGTCATTAAAATCTTCCCCGCACGTGATAAGCACACACACACATTAGGCGTCTTTATTTGGTAGCAATTGTTTTTAATTATTTCTTTCAATGTGCCCCGATGCCGATTTTCCCGGGCGAGAAATACAATTACGAATCTCGCGTCATGCAAAACAGAATCTTTTAATTTAGCTCGTTCCTGAGGATGTCGGCTCTATTCTGACCCCTGACATGCATTGACCACACGCCACGCGACTTTTGACTAGGTTTGCTCTTGCTACGTTCAGATGTCTTGCATATGCGGGATCAGTTTCCATAGCAGTAATCACATAGACGATTTCGTTTGTTTCGAATAGATTGACGTAAGGCAGCCGCACTTGAATATTGCATCTCATATTTACTGCTTTTCCACTGAATTTTGAGCGTTCCCATCGATAATCCAACAAAAAACACTTTGAAAACAAACATAATAACAGCAACATTGAACCATTTTCGCTAGCGTCCACACCCGTGTGTGTATGTGTGTGGTGAGTTTGTTGACTTTTTCGAGATTTGGTCATTTTCGGCGGGTCGCTAGTGGAGTTTGACCCGCATTAAAATGTCTGGAGAAGAGGCACTAAACGGATCATGGTTTTTTTTTTGTCGTAAACCTCTCATGATGGAAATGATGGATCCTATGCAGTCATTTCTGCACCCAATTTCATTCTCCTCATCTGTCAGCTAGGTCACGAACGCGGAGGAAAGAAAATGTTCCACCAAGAGGGAAAAAAAAAGAAATCCGTGCATCAAAAGCAACGAGCGTTTTAAGCTAGCCGCAGATTGTCCCAAAATTTAATTGCAAACAGGCGTGACAGAACCAGCCGCGCGTACCCTTATCAGACAGCACTAATAAATTGCCAAGAAATCGGTGACGAATCTGCATCGCTCCCTCATAGCACCATTCTCTGATGGATGTTTCAAAAATCTCGAAGGTCGTGTTGGCTAGCTGATTCCCGTTCTCTTTCGAACCTTTTAGGCAAACCCTGATGCGATAATTTGAACAATCTTGGTTTTAATAAGAAACCTTCGAGCTCACGCACACACACACACACACACACATCAGCCATAGGTCGTGGTATCCCGACAATGTGTCCCATAATGGGTCTTTATTTTTTGCCATCATTTTTCAGAATGTGAAAAACGATATTTTGTTGCCGATTTCGGGCTGTCTCTCGGGAGACCGTGCCTTCCTGTTCTGGCACACGTTTGCCACGGATAGGGCATGGATTGTGTTACCCCCAAATCGACCTGACGAACTCGAAGTTGTGCTTTTTTTTTGTCTCTTGACGCACTTCAAGATCACTCTCGGGACAGCACCCTCGAGGTTGACTTGCATATGCTGGCGTCTTGTGTCCTGAAGTATGGCTGACGCCAGTACACGCAACATAATGTACGACAGAGAGCGATAGCGAGCGAGAAAACGACTAGCATACTACGTCTGGCGCGTATAATACAGATCATAAATTACTTGTTCTCCGACCAGTTTGTCACGCGCAGCTACCGATGTAGCCAGGAAGACAGGAAATAATAAAATGACAAAAATTAAACGAGATCGCGAGTTAAGAAGGAAAAGCCGTAACTATGAAACCATCGTCAAGCGCCGCAAAACGTTGATGAAGTTGGGTGCGTCCAATAAGATCGGATCGAATCATGCTTCCCATCGAAATTGTTATTTTTTGCAGTTGGTAAAGTCCTTCCGCCCGTCTCGTGGATGTGTCGCATAAAACGATTTGCATGGACCGTCGATCGAAAGCAGCTGCGATAATACTAGTCGGGAACACAGTTCCTTGACCTGGGTAACTGCATCTTCGCCCTAGCTCGCCAAGTGGCTGATCCATGTACTTGGAAGCTGTGACGCATCTTAATAGACCACCCATGCTACTGATCTACGACTATCGGTGCATCATATCCAGCGTGTTAGTGCGATAGTCACTAAGGCATGGGAAAGCGTTGGTATATTACTGTTGCTTCCTATCAGTAAAGAGAGCCACCGCGCGAATTGATCCAAAAGAAATGGTTATTGTAACTTCCTTCAAGATGTTGTTTCCTCGGTTGATTGCGTGGTAGCGCACAGCCTCGATGAGCGGTGGTAACAGGCAAGTATTGAGGATTAATTGAACGCCCGTGCCGTCCCGCATGATCCTTTCGTACACAGTACTGTAATTTCCCTCCATTAAACTGACGCTTTTGAATGGTCCATTTAGCTTCCAACGTAACCGTACCTTCGTTACCACCACGTTCTCTACAACCGAGCAACATCCATTTCCTGGCTATGCCAGGGTTTGGCTGCCTTTGCTGTCCTCGAGACGGCAAGGTCTGTTTTGCACGCCCCTGTTGGCAGACTATCTCTTTGGGCCGCGTTTTTATTGCGTTTGTTAACTCGATGTTTACATCGTTCGCTTTATGATTTGTTTATACGATCGCATCACTTTATTAGATGCGATCTTTGCCCTAGACTCACCCGTTTCCGACCGCTCTGTTCTGGCGTTTGGATACCAGAAGGATCACGTTCCAGTAGGGGCCGCTGCAACATCATCTTGCTCTACTGCTCTGATGGTTTGAAAAACATTTACAAATTTCGGTGTGGTATTCAATGCGCAGGGTCAGGCAAGCAAGGAACTATACCGGCTGAACTTCCCAGACAGCCACAATGACATCCCACAATGTTATCCCGGATGATGTGCGTGTGAGAGAGTGAGTTTGAAGGTTTTTTTTTGTGAAATTTTATGGCTCTGCTCCTACTCACCAATGGCTCTGCCAATTCTGACTCACACAGTGGCATACGAGCTAATTCTGTCAAATCTCAGCAACACGCTGCTGGCTAAACATTCGCGGCTTGTTCCAGTCACTGACGATGCCAAGGCGCAGAGAGACAGCGTTGCTGATGTTGATGGGATCTCATGTTGGTTTGCTGAATTTCTTGGAAGAAAGGAATTACGCACACGATGCGCCCTGTGGATGTAGAAAAGATGCAATCATCCGAGCAGGAACGGCGGGAAAATGAGTACCAACCAAGATGGCGCCAGCTCCAGAGTGTGCCGAGGCGAGACGTTTTGGAAAGATCTTCGCGATTAGATGGGTGACGATTGACAGGAGAAGAAACAGATTCCAAGCTGTTCTTGATTGATTCGTCAAAACCAGACACACACTACATGTTGAGCAATCGGTGCGAATGTTTGCTATTCCAGCAAAGTACGCAGACGTGGGATGTGATGGGCTTTTTTATCGTCTCTTTGCATTATTTGTTTTATTTTGGTTGGTTGAATTAAGTTCATACAAATATTCCTGAGAAGTTTTAGTGCTCTGAAAAGTGTTACTTTATCGCACTACCAACTTTCCTGTAAAAGTATTATTCTATCAAGGCTACAAAAATACGCACATCAATTACTGAACCCATCCTGTGGTCGTATTTTGTGTCTGCCTTGGCCACGCAAGAAAACAACAACGCATTGTTCTCCGCATCAAGATAATCGCGTGCGCATTCCAAAGTCAACGTTATAAATGAATCTCGATCGTACGGGTACTCGCGTCATAGCTCGAAACAGAGCAGGTCAGTACGTGGTTGGAATACATCCGTCCGATTTGTTGGAGCATTCGATTGGCAGATTTTTTGTTTAAATTAACGGTTACCGTCCCCGAATTCAAAAAGGCATGAATGTATCTTCCGAACATTCTTCCCGAGTGTGTTATGGTTTGTTTCTTCCAAAATAATCCATAGTGTAAGCGAAATTGACCCTCACCGCTTGCTGACTCAAAAAAAAAAGAACGCGCAAGCGGTGTGCCTATAACAACTGTTCATGTGGTATTTTACTTTATCCTAGCGTGTCTAATCTACACCGCCTCTATCTTCCACAGCAAAAACCAACCATTTGCTGATGTTGTTTTGCGAAAAAGGGGTTTGAATCATTTAAAATAATTAACCCAATGATATGTTTGTCGTCAGATAATTAACCCGCCTCGGGAAATCGGAGCGTCAAGTGTAATTTAGGTGGCATATAAATCTCACCAGCCCTCCAATCAGTGCCCTGAGGGAAGGGAAGTTCGTGCAGAGAGAGAGAGAGAGAGAGAGAGAGTTTAACGCAACATGACATTCAACATACAGAGAAATACCGGGTGCAAGCAAAGGATGGAGTTGAAGCCGCCCAAAATGTTACTCCAGGCCGGTGACCGCGAACTGTAAACGAAGCAGCCAAGTTGTCTAGTGTCCGGCTAGCTGTCACAAGAGCTGTCGTCGCATTCAGCGTGTACAGCGAAAATAGTTCTAAAGAAGGCAATTAATGCAATGGTTAGGAGTAGAGACGAATGGCTCTAACGACGTTGTAACTTTATACAGCTTGAGGCTTGGGATTTAGTTAGATGATACTCAACCTGTTGAACACCGTTTTCAGTTTTCTCGGTGCTGTCTCGATAGTTCTGTTACTGTATGACATGAGTATATGTCACCCACAAACAATATTAGAGTGTACTCACTAAAACTACTAAAACCCCAAGCTTAATTACAAAAATCCAATCACAATCATACGTCAATAGTGTTCAGAATGTGTACGTCTTCAGAATATTAATCGTAGCCAACTTCCATGTCTGGAACGACTATTAAGCGTGTATCGTGCACACCTGCAACAAGCGACTAAATTGTGCTTAGTAACGCAACGGCCTCTATAAGGATCGATGTCCAATCATCACCACCACCCGAATTCCGTTTTGCTATCCAACCTTCCCACGTAACAGCTAAACGCCCTGCATTAAGTAACGCAAACTTATTCAAAATTAGTGCCAACGGATTACTCTCAAAAATCGATACACGGACGATCGTCCGTATTTTGTAGTTGAACGAGTATTTTGCTCAGTACCTGTTTACATTGGCACTTTGGGTGCTTGGTGTAACCAAGCGTTGGAATGTTTATTTACCTTGGTTTATGGGAAGGTGTTGAAAATAGCACACCGACACTGATGATAACGACGACAACGATGAAGATGATGATGAGCATGGTGGTAGTATTTGTAGCAATAACAGCAGGAGAGGATATGTACAACGTGCCACCACGTTTGAAGCTTCTTGTGAGCTGCATGGCGAATAGGAATTGACGCAGCACGGCCAATTTTGAACACCGCGCTGCTTGATTCTCGCACGGTCCGAGAATGAAGCTTCCGGTGCGCGATTTAACTTAACAGCCATGGTCCGCATGTGGAAAGGAGTCATCCCATGCACCTTGAGACTATCATTAGGAGCCAAGGTTACTAACAATCCGTACATGGTAGGTTGGAAAGGGCCAATAGGGTGTGTGTCTGTGTATTTTGTGGCAGAAATCTATAACCACTAAATATTTAAGAACTGTTTATCTGATCAGGATGTTAATCAGACATTTGATTCTTTTATGTAGACTGATTTGGATATTTAATTCATGGAACTATCAGTATTCTCAGTATTGCTCTATGTCCATTTCGTTTATAATTTCAAACCAGACTATTAGCGAATACTTATTTCAATGCAAACGATCACTTAGTACCAGACAAACTCATTCCGATTGAGAGGGCAATCACTGCGCAGTTATCAATTACACTTTTCATTTAACATCGACCTCAGACGGTTAGAGGTTCGTAAATTTCTATAACAGTAACGGACGTGCCTATTCCCACCGTTGTTAATAAAATACTACATTAGAGGTCATCTCTACATCTTCGAAATTCTTTGGATCATTCTCCACACCAACGTCAGTCTTTTCAAATCTGTAATATTTATGGAATCTACATTGTATGTTTGTGGTTTACTTCCTCGAGAAGGAAGGAAGTTCAGCTTCCTTCAAGCACCGGAAACGACGCTGCCATTGGTATAGGTTTTGGAACGTTGCAACTGTTCCACCGAATCTTGGGCGGCCCAGTAATACTGTTTATCCGGTGTTTATGTTCACTTTGAAGTACGTTTACCGATAAGTTTCCGCATAAACAATCAAACCGGAAAGCACAAAGATGAGCCAACGGTGAGCGTTCGGGTTGGGAAACGATTGGGAAACCAGCAACCGACCGGCTTACTATTTCATGCAAAGCTCCAGCAAGAACCATGAACCGAGATTTAGATTAAGGAAGGCAATACCAGAAGGCAAGCACACGTAAGCAACAAGACGTGCGTGGACAAATTTAGCACTGCCATAAATTATTTAATTCACTACCACGCTCGATGCAACACCAGCAGCAACATGTCCGCTGAAACCGGCCGGCAGATGCGTGACACACACACACACACATGGAACGTTTCGTGCATGAACGATAGCGTGATTTGGGGAGCGAAATACATTGAAATCCTTCCTATCTGTCCACTCTTGCACTTTTGCTGCAAGAACCTGGCAGGCCAGCCCAACGAGAGCAGGCTGGTGAATAAAGATGATAGTAATTGAAGCTCATTTCCGTCCGTCTTACTCCTAACCCGGTCCATTCCCGGCATCTTCTAGGCATGCGATGGGAGTTTATGCTCTTTTCGCATACCCAAGCAGTACGAACCAAGGCGACTCGGGACGTTACTCCAAAGTGTCACCAAACGAAGTTTGCGTCCCGTGTTTTGAACCCCCCGTACCTCGAACATATACCATGAATGGCTGTAACATACAGCCGCAGGCAATCGAGAAGTTATGAATGAAAGTGAAATTTTAGCGTCAACTAAAATAAACTCTACGGCTCGCAGATGCATTACGATGGCAAATGTACCGCTGCCTTCGAGGCCAAAGGCAAACGAAACGCACTGCACGAAAATAGAACAGGTGCAGCAACCTTTACAGTGCGGCATATATCATTAATTAAACGCTACAATGCAAATGCTTCGTTCCAGCAATTGGATGCCTGGCGAAAAAGATGAATGACCAAGCAGAAACGGGCAGCACCAGAAGCACCAGTACCCTGGTGGGCATTACATTCCAAACGTTCGGTTACAGCAACGATATCGATCGAATTCGAAAGGCAGCCAGCATCTGTGCACCAGATGGAACGCATCGGAGTGAAACACATATCAATGTGCATCTCGAACATTCAATACACGAAGATTGCTAACGGAAGGGAACGGATACATAGTTGCATAAGAAATACCGTCTCAACTCTTTTGTAGTATTGTGTGTGTATGGGAGGGCGTAAAAGGAGGAGTTGGGTGGGAGAGGTTTTTTTTTGCCAAGAATCAACCGGAACTAGCTAGAATACCAATAACTGCGACGACGCAAACGTTCCTGTACCAGACCTTCTAGCAACGCTTTTCCCTGGACACCGCCGTACAGACATCAATTAGCCAAAGAACTTGGAGATGTTCCAACCATTTGCGACGCGTTTCTGTCTGGTGCACTTGCTCACTGTTAGACGAATGTTAGGTGATCGGCAGTTCCGAAGCCGAGCAATATATACTTGATGCAGCATTCGAACACAGCCGCCCAGAGCACTGCCGTACCGTAGCGTTGGGCTATAATTAATATTTTATTTTCGAGTGGTTCAAGAGTTTGGGTTAAAGTGCTGGTTTCGCTTTGAGCATCTTTTTTCCGATCGTTCACACGAAGGTCATTACTTTGATCGTGGCGACGTTGTCACCGTCAGCCGATCGGCAAACGTACCCGGCATTCGAAAGATAAACTGTGCGTAGTTTCATCGTCAGACACTAGACAGGAGGTGCGCAGCATAATGTGATGTTGGCCAGGGGTTATGTTAGCAAACCCCAGACATCACACCTTTCGAGCTACGTGCCTATGCTCTGCAGACTGCTTGGTGTCTAGTAATGAATTTGCTACAATAAAAAAATGTATGTTCAAACTGAAACTAGACGCAAAGTTTGAATAAAAACATATTTTCGAACATAAACTGCTCGCGGAGACCATCTTCCCCCAGGACGTTTGTAGCATGAGGTTGATTCGCGTGCATAATTGAAATCGTGTTGTTCGTACCATCGCATTGACCTGTGAATTATTGGAATCACACAAACCCTCGAACGGATTGGAACCTTCCGTAGCGTGTCGTGGATCTGCTTTTAAGCGTGTTTCAGTGACAGAACCGTTGACAGCCAGCCGTCAGGAAGCGGTGTCGCTCATCGTCAGTTTCATCTGCGCACGTGCGTGCCGTGGCTAAGGCGAGGAACGACCGCGCCTTGATGCACATGTCACTAATTAAAGCCCGCGGTTTGCCGGAATAACTGAGCGGAAGGTTGCACACATTAATTAACATCATAAGCGCGTAAAAATCATCGGACCTGTATCAACTATTTTACGTTTCATTATTTTTTACCGTACCGTATAGTGTTTATGTTAGTGAATCTACTTACTATTGGCAGATTTGGTAGCCATTAAAATTTGGAAATTCTGACTAAAGCACTGGATTTAAAACCTTCTCTCACGCAGAAGTAACTCAAAGTCAAGGATATCCATAGGCAAGGGAACCAAAAACTACTGTGCTTAGAATGGTGGTGTTTCGCATCTGTTTTCCGAAAGAAACCCGTAAGCAGTTACCCTTTACATCCCTGTGCCTGTGGATCAAGCAGAAGCAGTGGGTTGGCTCGTTCCGGTAGCGAAATTGAAAACCGCCCCGAAAAGCGGTGCACGACATAGCAATACGCGTACACCAGCCAGGCACCGTGCAGCGAAAGGGTTTCGGGTCCCGAAAATAATCAAAACGGAAACATGTGCAAACTAGCTAACTCCCCTTACACCCTGTGATATCTGATGCGATCTGCGATGCGCAGGTTGTGGTTAAGACAGTGCTCTCAATGACGATCTTCATCATCGTCGTTCCCGCTGCCGTCCGTTCCGGTTCCGGATCCTAAGCTTCGGCAGGAGTACAGCACACCAAACTTAATTTCGTTTGACGTGAGTTTCGTGCGGCGGACCCCTTGCGAGCGTCATCTGTCGATGTCTTGCTGGGTGTAGTAGCGTGTGTGTGGGAAATGTGTTACAAACAAAACCTTTAATTTTAACTATGGGATGTTCATTCGCGGAACATCGTTCATCGTTCTTCGTTCCGACTGTTTGCCGGTCCGATTTCAACACCTTGCTAATAAAATAAATGTTTAGAACCCGTCCATTAATATCCGCTTCTACGGTTTTATTTCAGGCAATAAAAAGCTCGTGAAGGAAACGGTGCCACTCTACACAAAGTTGATCATCAAGTGCAATTTCGACAGTCCTACGTGGTACAGGAACGGCAAACCGATTGCAGTGGACCATAAGCGTGCGAAATCGTAAGTAGTACATGCGTTAATATTAAATATTGCTGTAAGATCATTAACATTCACGACACACATTCAAACATTTTTCTTACGGCAAGAATTACAAATGATACTCAGCAATATTCTAAAGCGTATCTGCTAAGCTAAAACAAATGAGAGGCCGAACAGTGAACAGTGTGATAAAGGCAATTACACGATTCCCTTAGCAAGAAAATGGCTGTGCTAGCCGCCTGTCTAGCTTTCGTGGAAACGCAGAAGAAAAATCACCAGATGGCGGTTTGGAGCTGAGGTTCGAAACTGTTTACCTTTACCCGGGCGCATGGGCGCACGTACACGGCGTCCCGTTTGGAAAAGTGGGGTCTTTCCGTCGTATGTTTAGAGCGCAACGGAACTGTTACCACCGGCCCAGCGCACATGGAAAAATGGTGTGTGTGTGTGTGTTTGAAATTTCATTGAGCAACTTAAAATAAACACAAACGCAGAGTTTTTGAAAATTGGCAGTATCCTCCATAATGGCCCGCCAGGGAGGACCGACTGTACTGTGAGCTGGTGATGAAACAGTCGCATCGCATTTAGGAAGAAAACAGAAGTAGTGATGAGTTCCCTGAATTCACTGTTCTATTACTGTTGCGGTCAGTATGAGGACTGTCAGGGGTAGGAAGCGGGAAGTAACGCCTGGTAGAATAATCCATTGCAGCAGAGTGGCTGCGTTACGTTACTGGTCTGTTGGTTCCTCAGGTACTACATTAAGGTCTAATGTGTGTACATTAAAACAGTGCTTGATGGGTGCTGCTGTTGCTACTGCTATGGATCACATGAAATACAAATTCCAAAGGACGTTCCTCACGAGAACTTGCCAACAGTGGTCGGATGCCTCTGATCAAATGCCGCCCGCTCCGATTTCTTTCTTCAATCGATGTGCATGCAATCAATCTTGTTTTTCTCTCCCTCTCTCTCTCGCTCTCTCTCGGCAATTCTGTCAGTTGGACGGCTGAGACGAAAGCATCCGGGAGTGGTACATCAATTTGTAATCCATTAAGAGCAATTACTAGCGTCTTCCGCGACAGCCATTACAAGAAACTGCATTCAAACAGTTGTAAAGACTGGCAGTGATTGTCCGCTCGGTTCAACAAGGAACTGAACTGTTTTCCCTCCACAGTTTGATGGTGGTGAAGGCCACACCATGCCACAACACTATCGGACAAACGGCGCAGTGGCATGTGCATTGAATGGGTTCAATTTTCCACTCATTCTTTCAGCCTTGCATTGTCCTTGGAACGGGTTGGACAATGTTGCGGTTTGGAGCTGAGGTTCGAAACTGTTTACCTTTGCCCGGGCGCATGGGCGCACGTACACGGCGTCCCGTTTGGAAAAGTGGGGTCTTTCCGTCGTATGTTTAGAGCGCAACGGAACTGTTACCACCGGCCCAGCGCACATGGAAAAATGGTGTGTGTGTGTGTGTGTGTGTGTGTGTGTGTGTGTTTGAAATTTCATTGAGCAACTTAAAATAAACACAAACGCAGAGTTTTTGAAATTTGGCAGTATCCTCCATAATGGCCCGCCAGGGAGGACCGTGAACCGACTGTACTGTGAGCTGGTGATGAAACAGTCGCATCGCATTTAGGAAGAAAACAGAAGTAGTGATGAGTTCCCTGAATTCACTGTTCTATTACTGTTGCGGTCAGTATGAGGACTGTCAGGGGTAGGAAGCGGGAAGTAACGCCTGGTAGAATAATCCATTGCAGCAGAGTGGCTGCGTTACGTTACTGGTCTGTTGGTTCCTCAGGTACTACATTAAGGTCTAATGTGTGTACATTAAAACAGTGCTTGATGGGTGCTGCCGTTGCTGCTGCTGCTGCTATGGATCACATGAAATACAAATTCCAAAGGACGTTCCTCACGAGAACTTGCCAACAGTTGTCGGATGCCTCCGATCAAATGCTGTCCGCTCCGTTTACTTTCTTCGATCGATGTGCATGCAATCAATCTTGTTTTTCTCTCCCTCTCTCTCTCGCTCTCTCTCGGCAATTCTGTCAGTTGGACGGCTGAGACGAAAGCATCCGGGAGTGGTACATCAATTTGTAATCCATTAAGAGCAATTACTAGCGTCTTCCGCGACAGCCATTACAAGAAACTGCATTCAAACAGTTGTAAAGACTGGCAGTGATTGTCCGCTCGGTTCAACAAGGAACTGAACTGTTTTCCCTCCACAGTTTGATGGTGGTGAAGGCCACACCATGCCACAACACTATCGGACAAACGGCGCAGTGGCATGTGCATTGAATGGGTTCAATTTTCCACTCATTCTTTCAGCCTTGCATTGTCCTTGGAACGGGTTGGACAATGTTGGCGGCTAAAAATACTCCTTGGAAGCAGTGGAGGTGAAGAAAAATTATGAGTTTCAGCAGCTTTTTTTTTTAATTTCCCTATGTTTACAAACATGCGTTCCCGCAACCTCATCCCAAACGCACGATAGTGCACGCGTGCTGCATCAACAACTAACTGCATTTAATTCCATCCCGGCAATAAGGGGACGGATTGGGTCGGGATGCACAAACAAACGCTGGGGGAAGAAAATCTTCTTGATCCAACATCTGCTCGATCGTTTGTTCGCGAAGAATGTAGACGGAAAATTATTCTACTCTTGAGCGAAGGTTTTAGAGCTGATTGCTAACGGACGGATAGGGGAGCGTGCAAGTGATGTTATTGGAAAACCGTAAAATTCTATTATTTTCCTACCGTTGTCTACTCCCGTACAGCAAAGGTTCGAAAAACTAAAAAAGAAAAGTCGTACTTTTTCTATGGGTTCGTATGATGCATGTGAGGCGGTAGTGCCCGTACTGAGTCGAGTAGAAATCTCCGTCGCTCGACAAATCTTTATTAGATAGCTGAAAAATAAACAAATCTCGCTAGAGCGTTCTTCCTTCATGCTGGGCTCGATCGATCGACCACGTGCCTCCACAAGCGTGGTTATGTCGTACGTTACCCTCGTGTCGATTGACGAACAAATGAGTGGAAGAGGTAAAGCACAGCAAGAAGTAATTTTAAGGCAACCCTAAGTCAAGTCTATCGATTGCCACTTGAATTAACTGGTAGCCGTAAATCTACTGCCTGGAAAATAATGCAATTTATGACACGCCGTAACACAACGCTCAGAACTCGTCCAGGTTCGGCGGTACTATCAGTTGAAAGACATGGGTCCCCGTTCTGAAAGTAGTCTGGCTGTTTGCTTCGTATGGGTTAATGTGATGGGATTTAGTGTTTGATGGATTTATTGCCATACCTTTGTGCACTTTTATCGGACCACCCTCCGACTGTAGAGCGATGGGTTGTTGGAGAACTTCTGGCGAGGCGGTAAGGTAGTACAATAAGTACTCAGAATTTATGTCCGGCAGTAATCCAGCCATTACATACCAAATTAATACTTAACAACTGTTTCGACATGGATGATCGAAGTTTAAACTTAACATAGATATAAAGTTTTATGTCAACTACACTGTTTGCCATAGACCAACTACATGCCTTGCTTCTTTTTGTTTCTTCCACTCTTCAACAGGCTTCGTTTTGAACACGTTCGCAAAACCGATGCTGGTTACTATTCGTGCGGTTCCGAGTTTAACGAATGGTCCAATCTAACACTGTCCGTGTTCAGTCAGGAAACGGACCAGTACCAGAGCGATGGTGCCGGCATGGCAAACCTGGAGCGCAAAAGTTTGCATACAGCCGGTGGTGTAAAGCCGCTAGCGATATTGGACAACGAGCAACGAGAGGGTCCTCCGCGAATACTTGAAGCGAGGGAAGAATCATATCCTAGCGCGGTGGTGCGTGAGGTGGGCAAAGAGTATCGGCTAAAGTGTGACGCGATTGGTCAACCAAAGCCGCACATAAGCTGGCAAAAGGATGGCCAAGAGTATCGTGACAATTCGTACAAATCGACCATCGTATTTAAGCCGTTGCTTCCGACGGACGCCGGTACATACGTGTGCGTAGCGTGCAATGTGCACGGGTGTGTGAATGCAACTACCGAGCTGGAAGTGGTAGAATCCGGTGAACTCGAGCCAGCTTACATACAGCATAATACTATGGAAAGTCACTCACAGCTTCAGGGCGAGAGTCGCTTAGGTACTGCCCAGGATACGGTAATGGTGCGTTACTATCCTGTCGCGAACGAAAATCGAATGCACCAACCGATCGACGAGGACGTGGATGACGAGGATGAGGAAGACGAGGGCGATGGTCCAACAAACGGAACCGGTGTACACGGTGTCGACACTACGGAGGACAGTGCGGGTGCAGTGAATGGATCCGGCACACCACCGCCCGATCGTTTGCCGGAGTTTATGAAGAAGGAACACATGCCCAAGATTGTATCGAAACCGTCGGGCAATATGGTGCGCTTGCGGTGTCCAGCCGACGGATACCCGAAACCAAACATCACCTGGACGAAGGATGGGCGCGAAATCGAGCGCACTATGGGACAGGTGAAGAAGGTTAACTGGGCAATAGTACTGGAGGACCTGGTGCCGCAGGATTCGGGCAACTACACCTGTACCGTTTGCAACCGAGTGGGATGTGTTCACTTTTCTACCAAACTCGAAGTGAAAGGTAAGTTACTGGTTTAGGGCATTTTTGGGGTAGCATCGTTAACAGTTTGTGGACAATATGTGCAAAACGAATCATGTTCCACAAGCAGCATTAGCGTATGTACGGGAAGCGTACATGGTTTTACTCAACGTTCTTTTATCGCCTAAATGGAACGCCAATCAACAGATCGCTTTCCATCACGTCCCCATTTTACCGAACGTCCAAAGAATGTGACCGCCCTGGTTAACAGCACCGCCATCTTTCGCTGCCCGACTCTGTCCGATCTGGAGCCACACATTGAATGGATGAAGCTTCGAATTCTAGATTTGGATAATTTTACCATGCCTGAGAACATTGCCAAGCTGGAGGTACCAACAGAAAGACTTGTTCAATTGGGTTGGTGAAGGATATAGATTTAATTTGTCCGGCTGCGGTTTCATGGGCTACATTACGAATTCGTTTGCGTAACGGATTAAGGGATCTGGCTGTGGGATGTACATTATGTTCATGTAAATGTTTGTGACTGGTGGTGGTCATGTATAGGAGTTTATATTTTTCTTTAATTTCGTACAGAGGTGTATATAAAGATAGGTATTTTAGAACTTGGTTGCGGTAACACCAAATGTATTCCTTTCCATCAACTTACAGATCGTGTCAACCATAAGCCGATCATAACGAAAGCATTATTGAATGTGACGATAGTTGTCGGCGGGAATGTCACGATGGAGTGTAAGGTGCTGAGTGATCTCACGAAACACGTCGAGTGGGTCAAAGACAAGGGTATCTGCGAAGTTAATTGCGACAATATTCCAAAAATTGTTAAGGTGATGGTTTAAAACAATATGATCAATAGCGAGCATGTCTGATTGCTAACACAGCATTAAACGTCATTAATCATCGTTTAAGTAAGTTTGATTACTAATAATAATAATGATAATCCTTCTACTAACAAACACTAATCAATGGAATGTTCGTAGAATCTGCAGGTTACTAATCTTTCCAAAAGCGATTATTAAAATAACTTTATTTTTTCCCACATTCAGCGTGATCCGGACAATCCCGAAGTGTTGACGTTGGAAAACGTAACCCACGCAGACGAGGGTTGGTACACCTGTATCGCAGCCAACAGTCTTGGTGCATCGTTTGAGAGTGCTTATCTGCAGGTGTTGGACGAACTGCCGCCCGACGATACCCCAACGGCACATCCCGTAAGAACTCACTCGACGCTAATCATGGGTATGACGTTCTTCTTGTGCGTCTGTTTCGTGGTACTGGCCGCAGTAGTGATCATAGTTTGCAAAAAGCTAAAGCGAGAAAAGATGAAACATCGTGCCATGGAACACGTCAATCAGTGGACGAAAAAGGTGATCGTGTTGAAGCAGCCGGTTGTCGAGAGCAGCATACCGGGCATGTCGGAGGCATTGGTAAGATACTGAAGAAAATGGTGAATGTTTTGTCAGGTTCCGGGATAAAGCTTTCCTTTCTTGTCAACAGCAAATGCCGATTGTTCGCATCGAAAAGCAACGTTCGACGCTGGTGCAAAGCGGAAACTGTGATCCTACCATGATCTCGGAGTACGAGTTTCCGATCGATTTGAATTGGGAATTTCCTCGCAATAAGCTACATCTTGGCAAGAGTCTCGGTGAGGGAATGTTTGGAAAGGTTGTCATGGCTGAAGCGCACGGTCTTGTCAAAGGTCATCCATCGACCGTGGTTGCGGTGAAGATGCTAAAGGGTAAGGATAATTAGTAGAGTGAAATCAATCGGTGGTTAACGTCGATATTGGAAAATTGTTTCAGAGGGACACACGGATGCCGATGTAAAGGATCTCGTGTGTGAAATGGAGGTGATGAAGATGATTGGAAAGCATGTGAACATTATCAATCTGCTCGGCTGTTGCTGCAAGGATGGACCACTGTACGTGATCGTTGAGTATGCACCACATGGCAATCTGAAGAACTTTTTACGAAGTCATCGCTTTGGATCGAACTACGAAGCAACCAACGAGAAGGAGAAGAAAATTCTCACGCAAAAGGAGCTTATATCGTTCGCGTATCAGATAGCACGCGGCATGGAGCATTTGGCATCGAGAAGGGTAGGTCTACCAAAAAAAGCCGTTGATCATTTATCGCTTGTTTCACGTTCCTTTTACTGTTTTACGTAAATGCAGTGCATTCATCGAGATTTAGCGGCACGAAATATTCTGGTGAGCGATAACTACGTGATGAAGATAGCCGACTTTGGATTAGCCAGAGACATCCACGATCAGGAATATTATCGTAAGACGACCACGGGCAAACTACCAATCCGATGGATGGCTCCAGAATCTCTAGAAGAAAAGTTCTACGATTCACAGAGCGATGTGTAAGTATTTTATTCGTTTGCATATGGATGGTGAAAATGAATACGTTTTATTTTTGATTTGCTTAATTCAATTTCAGCTGGTCTTTTGGTGTACTTTTGTGGGAAATTATGACACTAGGAGGCAATCCCTACCCTTCGATACCAACGTGGGACAACTTGCTGGAACACTTGAAAAAGGGAAAACGGATGGAGAAACCTCCCTTGTGTTCGATTGAAATGTATGTTAGCGTTCGGTTGTTGGAGGGCGCTGGTCAACGATGACCATGATTATAACTGCGTGTTTTTTTCTTCCTATTTCTCAGATACCTTTTCATGCGAGAATGCTGGCATTATCGTCCAGAAGAGCGACCAACTTTCAGTGAAATTGTGCAACATTTGGATCGGCTTGTGAGCATAACGTCCAACGAAGAATACCTGGACTTAGGACTACCGCAGTTGGAAACACCCCCCTCTAGTGATGATAGCGATGACGAAGAAGACGAAGAAGATTGCGATGATCCAACGGGGACTGAACACGAACGTGTACACATGTATCGATTTAACAGAAGCTACAACAATGACTGTATCTACTAACTATTGTGCCATGGAGAAAGAGGAAGGCTTTTTAAGATGTGTCACTTTATGAAAAATCCCATAGTAGAATATTTATTGCAAACCTTTAGTTGAATGTGAGTATACGTTTCAGTGTCTATCATGTCGATGGTCTCACGCTTTTGGAGATGCATTTTCGTATCAAGCCTCAATATCCAGCGACCAGCACATTAAAGAATCTTTTAGGACTCAAAGCCACAACCAAATCTGGACTAAACTTTCTCTAGCACGATTAGTCATGTCCTAGAAGCGTTGAGGTGAGCGGCATATGAGTAGCGCAATGAGCTATGCAATTCCGCTTTAAAATATTTAACGAGTGAATGATAGGAAAATGCGCTTCATGAGTGGATTTCAAGGTGTTTGCAAAAATCAAATTCAATAATCCATCAGCAAAGTGGCCATGTATCTGAGTACCCAGCACGAGCAGTACGTGTCGTATGCTTATAGATGTTAAGTTTGAACAAGACTGTATTTATTTGATGTAATTAAGATCAGCTTAGCCGTTAAATTAACAAACTAAGGAGGGAAAACTAGTCAATAACTGCGGATCCTTTCGAGCAGCACATCCAAATCTTATTTTGTAGAACCAGTACCATGACCATGTTGAGGCCATTATATTGTAATTCAACTAATGTCGAAGATTACTTTTTGAGTCGTCATTTGCACGCAAAGGCAATCCCAATCCGAGTTTAGTAATAATGCATTAGATGTTATCATAAAGAATGTATATTAAGGCACCAATTTCAATGATGCAAGAAAGATGAAGATTATGTTGTTTTCAAAAATTCGGGTTAATGTTTCATGAAAGTTTTACTTTTTATGGAAGCAAAGATGTAGTGTGTAATATAATAGGTGGTATAGGCGAATTTTAGAGGACACCCCATGGAGGTCATAAGCATACGTAAGAGTAGGAAGCTTGGAAACAAGATCAACGAGTATTATTGTACATAGGTTGTAGATGAGAACGAAAAGAACCAAAACCGATCAATAAATGTAAAAATCGAAACTGTCAAATAAAGTTTAAAAAGCAAACGATACAGATCGAAAATCGGGATCGATGTCGAAGAGATGTTGGTGTTCTTTGTGTCTCGTTTATAGAGCGCTTATTGTTGAGTCCTAGCTGCACTAATCTTTTACACAATTTGAAAATACTTGGTCTTATACAGGACTGGGGTACCGAATGGCACGTTTTCTGCACACCCCCTACACCATTATTTGTTTAATTTAACAAATATTTTATTTATTATCTGCTCCTACATTTGAAGTAATCTTAGCTGCTGGTCTAGAACTAGATCTGTTCACTAATTCTAATCTTATTGATTATCACATTTAACTATTATTAGTCGATCGATATGTGCTATGATGGCACATCAATTACAAAAAATACGTTCAACGCATTAAAATTTTCAAAACTAATATTTTTCCCTTCAACCGAAATACCACTGTGCAACGGGCAGTCCAGCAGTTCTGCTCGAAAGTCATCGTGAACTGCTCGACTACAGGTCTAAAAATAAAAAAAAGCACGAATAATCCGTATTGCGCGTCACATCCAAGATGGCGGGTAAGTGCGAGCGTCTGTTTCTGGGAGACGAAAATTTGTGCCGAATTTTACCGCAGTATAGCTAACTTTTCGTTTCACCGATGTTCACAGAACTGTTCGCCAAATACACATGTACCAACTGCCAGGAAGATATTTCGGGGATCCGCGTGCACTGTGTGGTGTGCACGGACTTCGAACTGTGCCTAGCGGTAGGTGTTGATGCGAAGAAGACAAAGACGAAAAAGAAGAAGGATCCCTTCTTTTGGCTTGCTTGATTACAGTGCTTTGTTTACAGTGTTTTGCTGCAGGTGCGGAGATCGGCCCGCATCGAAATGATCACTCGTACCAGTTTATGGATTCGGGGATTCTGTCAATTTTCCGAGGCAAAAGTGGGTGGTCGGCCCGTGAAGAATTACACCTGCTCGATGCAATTGAGCAGTATGGGTTTGGCAACTGGGAGGACATTAGCAAACACATCGAGACCCGCACGCCCGAAGAAGCTAAAGATGAATATGTGACCAAGTTTCTTAACGGCACTATCGGTCGGCATACATGGCAGACGGCTGTCGACCAGCGTCCGATACTGACCGATCACACCTCGGACGATACCGGACCCCTCAGTCAGCTGCTGATACAGAAGCTACCGCCGATGGACTGTACGGCCGAAGAAGCCGCTGCACTGGGATACATGCCGAATCGGGACGATTTCGAGCGTGAATACGATCCAACGGCGGAGCAGCTCGTCTCTACTCTTTCGTTACAGCCGGACGATGAAGATGTGGACATGCTGCTGAAATTGGCTCAGGTCGATATCTATACCCGCCGGTTACGGGAACGCGCCCGAAGGAAACGGGTGGTGCGAGACTATCAGCTGATAGCCAACTTCTTCCGCGGCAATATGAAACGGGCACGTCAGACTCGCGACCAGCGTGAATTCCGCGAAAGACTGCGCACCTACTCTCAGTTCTACACATCGCTAGAGTTTGAGCGGCTAATATCATCGCTCGAACGTGAACGGGCACTTCGGATTCGATTGTCCGAGCTGAACCGTTACCGCTGGAATGGCATTCAGCGTGTCGACGAGTGTGTTCACTTTGAGCAGCATGTTGCCGCTGCACAGTATCGCAATACGGGACCGTACGGACACGGGCGAACGGTAAGCAAAACATGCGTAGCTTTCCGCACCGGTGTGCGGTTGAAAGGCATATGGAAATGAAACGGTATGGACACATTGACAATCGCACAATCATTTCATTGCAACTATCGTGCCATTTCCATTGCATCAGCCAGTGCGCACCGGACGGACATTCCGATTATACATGGGAGCTATTTTTGTGGATACAATTTTGCCAACCGCGAAGTTAATCGGTCTCAATCTCTGTTTTCTATGTTCTTTTTTTCCCCCTTTTTCTTCCCTTGTCACACTGTTGTTCCCTTGATGTGGTGGCTGTTATGCTCACGTTTTGCACGGTTTCTGAAATAGCTTGCATGTATAATCGGTCCAAACGGTCAGTCGATCACCGGTTGTATACGACAAATTTTGACAGGACAACCGAAGCAGAGGCGTCTCTGGCGAGAACGGCAAAGGGGCATCCTCGGTGTCGGGCAGCGGAACGGTGGGGGCACTGTCGGTGGTGCCGGGCCAGGCGAGTGCGACCCCCGGGGGGCCAATGACGGTGGGATCGGCAAGAAGAAGCGAAAGCGACGTCCGAAGCTCAAGTTCCATCGACCGAAAGCCCACGCTCCTCACCGACGGCCGGGTTTGCTCCGACGACTCATACAGCAGCAAAAATTGCTTGGATAGCTCACAGCGGGAGGGGGTGACGACCTCCTCGGCCGGCCAGCAGCAGGCAACGAGCGGTCAGAAACTTCATCCCCACCACCACCACCAGCACCATCAGGCGAGCGCCGGCGGCGGGGTAGGAAGCCTGGCAGCCGATCCGGCCCAGCAGCCCGGCGGTCAACTGCTAACGTCTAATGAAATTCAGCTCTGCAGTTCGCTCAACATGCCCGTCACGAGATATCTCACACTGAAAACGGTTCTGCTTAGCCGCCCCGCGTTGGATCACAACATCAACTCGGTGGCGGAGAGCATCGTTAAAAAGTATCTGGTTAGCCGTGGCTGGCTACAGACAAGTCCTCAAAATTAGATTCACCAAACAGCGGTCGCGTATTAGTGCAGGGTCGAATCGCCATGTTTTACCGAATGACGCATTAGAAGACACATTTCAAAATGATGTTGATCGATCTCATGCACTAGAAACGGGAAGGAAAATGCTACCGTGGTACTACTAGCACATCTGTTTTAGTCCGTGAAAGGAGAGATCGGTTTCGAAGGAGAAAAACGTTTAGATGCGAAGCTCTACATTAGATGGGATGTAAATTGATCGTGAACGAATTGTAGCGCTTTTGTTCATATACCACCTCTGTCGGGGAACAACAACAGTACACACACGCTCTAGCTATTTGTGTAAAAGCATTTGCAATGCCATAGTTACGTTATCGAAGTAGTTTGCATTCCCACTGTGTGATAGTAGACGCTTGCATGCAGCTAGATAGACACATGATATACGCGTCTCTCGGTAGTAAGTGTATAGGTGCGGAACGGAACAACTCAATCTCCCACTAGGATAAACAATTGTATAAAGCGCGCAGGGATAGAAGGGGTATTCTTTAATCGTAAAACAACTCGTTATTATAAACTAGGGGGTCTCTACAAATTGTGGCCAGTGGAGGAGTCTGTATCTAATTGCAAAATAATAAAATTTTACCAATCTTGTTCGAAGTAACCTGTGTACAAACAACTAACGGCTCCGGACTCTGTGATTATGTCTCAACTGAAAATTTTGATCGTTTGATTCCATTACCCGATTGTATATCGAATAACCAACATCAACTTTCGCAATCAATTTGGTTCTTGCGTTTTTGAGGCACATGAAATTGGTAAGTTCAGAGGAAGAGATGTAAAAACCAACATAATGGTACAATCTCTTGGAATTTGACGGTAGTTATGTTTCTGTCGTGGTTATTCGGAATGCTCTTAGTTTAAATAATGATTAGTTCGATCGAAATTCAAGCGGCTCCATAGCTCAGCTGGTTAGAGCGTGTCTCTGGAGCCATCGATTCTCTTTTTTTTATTTTATCTCCCTCCCCTTTTACGTGTGTTTAATCGTACATACACAAACCAGCGAGAGCAGTTGTTCAAACAGCTAATTTTATTTTCGATCCAAGGTTTTCATGAAAATGAAGTAAACGATGATCCACAAATCGGGCATCGCATTACCACCATACCATTACCCGCAGCTTGTTTTGCTCTGCCTTGGCAAGTATGGAGTTCTGCGCCTAATTTACCACTACACGCTTACAGCAATAGCGCCTGTTGAACTGCAACGCTGATGACGTGTCTGCGTCACCGAAGTCGTACTGTCAAATCGCGCTAGACATTGTGAACAATCGGGAGTCGTCTACCTGCTGAAACCACACGCACGTAATTGTAACGTGAATTTGGTCACTAATATACACCAACGATGCGCCTGGCTGATGCCAAAGTGTTGCTAGTGATTTGCTGATCAACGTTAGAACATAAAAGTGAACATTTGGCGGTCCGGCATGTGTTATTTTATCGCGGCTTAACTTGTTGCTACGGTGCGCAAACATCTTTACGTATGCAACTAGTTTGACATTTGGCGTGAGGGAGAAATCGAGGGCTTGGGTTTTGTTGTTGTGCCTGCCTAATGTTGGACCTGTTTTTTCAGCATTCCTACACAGTTCTTTCGTGCGTGCGATTGGTTTGACTGTAGGCGCATATTGTGTGATCAGAACAGGCGTGCAAATAAATGCCCGTAAACATTCTGGGTTTAGTTTTGGCGTGTTAGTGTACAAAAAAAAGGAAAATCCAACTAACTGGGTGTTCGTTTTTGGATTAAAGCGCAAGCGACGTTTCTTGTTGGGTGACTCCAAAAATGGTAGGAAGACGGTCGGTCGGAAGTGTGCGTAGCGGTGGGATGAAGAAAGAAGAGATTTTGGTAAACGTTCAGGTGAACGGTAATGACGAGATTGACCTGGTGCCCGTCAACAAGAGTGCGGAGTATGGAAACGGATCGAGCGACGATCGGGACGGTGATGAAGAGGAAGAATACGAAGAACTGTCCGACAATCCGGACTCGGATCCGGATTTGCTCGAGACGGCAGATGGTCGATTGATACTGGACATGAAGCGCAGCAAGTACTGTGGAAAGTGTAAAAAGATTTTCAAAACCTCATCGGTAAGAAGCAGAAGCAGCAGCATATCGCGATAGAACGAAATATTGATCCAAATGGTTGTACTTTCAGGAACAGAAGGCTCACAAATACAAGTGTCCGGGCGTTGTGGATGAGGTGCAGGACGTTATCCTAAAGGAGCGTAAAGCGGCCAAGCACGCGAATCCGGGCGAAGAGTTCCACAAGTACTGTAATCCAAATCCGGACAATCCATGCTATTGCTGTGGTGAGGATGTGAGCACCGCACACGTTGGCCACATTCGTTGCAAATTCTGTCCCAAATCATTCAAAGCGTACGAGTACATGGAGCGACATTTGCGCTCGATCCATTCGGAGTCGGACGCGTTTCCGTGTTGTTACTGCAACGCCAAGTGCAGCACGCAGGAAATTTTGGACGAGCATCTGAAGACGCACGACGAGGGCAAACCGTACGCGTGTATGGCGTGCGGGAAAGATTTCCCCCGCCGGTACCATCTGGACCGTCACGAAAAGCACACCAAGTGTGGGATTGTCCCGAAGGAGGTGGAAGTGTTGCCGTGCGAGGTGTGCGGCAAAGAGTTTACCCGCATTGACAATCTGCGCGAACATTTGCGTTCGCACATGGGCCAGGGAGCGCGCAAGCGGGACTACCAGTGTCCGTACTGTTCGAAATCCTTCTATGGTTCATCACTGTTGAACATACACATACGCACGCACACGGGTGAGAAACCGTTCCCTTGCGATTTGTGCCCGATGTCGTTCCCTTCGACCGGTGCGCTACGGAAGCATCGTCGAAAGCATACCGGCGAACGGCCGTACCGTTGCGACGAATGTTCGGCAACGTTTGCTGCACGGGAAACGCTTAACCGGCACCGTAAAACACACACCGGCGAGAAGCCACATGAGTGTCAGCAGTGTGGCAAACGGTTCATCCAAGCCACGCAGCTCCGGACGCACATGCTTAATCACAGCGGCGAGAATGCGTTCCAGTGCAACGAGTGCGATGCCACGTTCAATCGCAAAGCCCGGCTTACCGAGCACATCAAGTTTATGCACAAGGGAGAGCAACCGCTAGAGTGTGAAAAATGTTCCAAAACGTTCCTGCGTAAGGATGATCTCGCACGCCACGAGCTGATCCATTCGGACCGTAAACGTAAGTAGAGAGCTAAAGGGCGATCGTCGGGAGCAAAGTTAATGTTAATGATCTGTTTTGTGTGTTTGTAGCCTACGAATGTTTGGTGTGTCGGAAATTTTTCACAACCAAAAACGCTATCCTGTTGCACCAGCGGACGCACATGGAGGAAAAACCGGTACAGTGTAAGGTTTGTTCAGGAACTTTCAAACGATCCGACTGCCTGCTGCGACACATGCGTACCAAACACCGGTAAGTTGGTGGACATACGTTGTTTTATTGTTACGAGTACTAAGGTCACATAAATCCATTAATGTATGTTGGTTTGTTAACAGTGACTTTTTGGACAAAATTATCGACGACACGGAGAAAGAAAAGTTGGGTAAGCTGACCGCCAAGCGAGATGCAGAAAAGGAAGCAACGGTAGAAATAGACGGTGCCGTCTATCAGATCACCACGATGGACAGTGCACCCTCGAAAGAGACCGACGACACCAACAGCAACCAAACGGTGGAAATGTTTGAGGTGGTAGAAATTCCGGCAAGCACATCCGAAGCGGTTTCCAACACGTTGCCGACCACATCGGTACCATACGAGCTGATACCGATTGTGGATGATACAGAAGTCCTATTAGGCGAGTGCCGTGCAGTTGAGTTTGTGAATAACAGAAACGCTTCACGCACAGTGACTGTGAAGAAGGAAGATGATGATTCATCAAAAAAAGAAAAAATCCCAGCAAAAACGGCTGTCGCCAGCGTTTCAAAACCAAGCGAACCCATCGTAGCAAAGGTGGTTAAAAAAGCCAACGTGGGAGAACCGTCGCGGAAAAGCATTTCCGGCTCATCAAAACCAACTGCCAGCCGAGAAGCACCGAAACCGAAGTCGGAAAGTGTAGCAGTGCGTTCGTCGAAGGAGTTGCCGGTGAAAGCGCCACCCCCAAAGCATACGAAAGACATTTCTCGCGAGAAGCAAGAACCAACTACCAAACAAGCAAAGCCAGCAGCCGTACTACCAACCGCCCGTCCAAAAGAGGTAAAAACAAAGCCGACGGATGAAACGAAAACGAAACGCAAACGTGAATCGAAACCATCCACACCGAAACGAATGCGCACCGACGAGGACAGCATTCCGATCTTCCTGAGCGACGATATGCTGGAGCAAAAGATTTCCGAACTGCTGCAGATGCTGATGGGGGACGATATGTTGCGCAGTTTCGGCTGGCCAAACGCTCCGGTGGAGGTGGTGCTCGGGCGCGTCATCCAGGGCTGTGGCCATCAACCGGCGAAGGGTGAGGAGGTCGGCGACCATACGACGCGCATGCGAGAGAACACTAAGATTCTGTTTTCCGTCACGATGGACGATGACGACATTAAGGCACTGCTGAACAATCACACGGTCGACGAGGTGATCATGCACGTACTGAAGAACAAATAGTTCAGCAGGCTTGAGGGCTTATATGAACAGGTCCGATTTCCGATCATCAAAGGTACAATGGTGCAATGGGTTCAAGTTTTTATCACAGAGTTTTCCTATCCAGTAACGCAATGTGGCCTTTTAAAGACCTTATAAAACAGTAAGGTTAAAGATTTTTTTTTTATTATTCAATGCAGATTTAATAATGTTTTTTTCCTACACACAAATGTATGTAATGTATACAATAAACAAGAACTGAACTAATACGATGCTTGGAAGATGCAGTATTGCATGTTCAGAATCTCGTAAAAATTTAAGATTGGCGGATTTTCCACCACCGGCGAATGTTTCGGTTCCGTGCGTGAAAAGTACGCTTTAATTACACTTTGGCATTTTGGCTTGAAGGGTGCATGTTACTATGGGTTACATGAACTTTAAGGCAATCATACCCGCAAGAATGACCACCTCCATTACGATGATCATAATTAAAATAAGCTTATTGTACAACACATTGCGCTTCATCGCCCGTATGATGGCGCCCGATCGGCTTAGATCGTCATTGGCGTTCTCCAAACGACGTTGGCTACGTAGAAGAGATTCACGCTGCACTTCAAGTTCGTTAATTACCTAAAAGATACAGTAAGTAGGTAAGTTCATTGCCTAGCTCGGAACGATAGAGTGTGCGTCACGATAGGGGCTTACTTACTTCATGACCCGTATGTTCCGTCTCGATGGCAATCTGATTCGAGCGGGCCAAACTGGCGGACGTCCGCTCTAATATTTGTCTACCCTGCAGGACCTGCTGCCGGTGGTGGTCATTCCAATCGAAATCAGCCATTCTTTCTTATTATATTAAGCTATTTTCCTAGCAACTTGCTGTAAAAATGCGTAGAACCACAGAAGCTTTGTTGTTGTTTTGGAATGAATGTTTGATTCGCCCGTGACACCCTGTGCCGTTTATCAAGAAGTGAAGTTTATGCTTCATTCGATCGGGTCGCGTATGTTTTCGAAACGGGGCCCTGTCAAATATTTCGAAAGATGTTTAGTTGAATAAGTATGTGAATTAGTTAAAAAGCTTACTAAAAATCCAAAACCATAATTATAAGAAAAGTTAGAGTATTTTAGAGAATCGATATTGTTTTTTTTTCACTATTTTCAACGACTCTCTTCCATCTCGGTCATTTTTGACCGTACAAACTATGGGCTAACAGTACAAGCGATTCGTCCAAAATAAACTATAAAGCCAAACGAATGGTCAAAACATGAACGGCTTGTCAGCGTGTGCGTGATGGAGCAGCCTTGTTTTTCATACAATACGGCCAAAACTCACACATGCTCATAGCACTGCGCTGTAAAAAGGTGTGTGCACTGGTGGTGTATTTTCCTTACAGGTAGAAAACTGTGATCAACGTGTGGAAAGTTCACAGTCAAGTTATTCGCTCCCGGATCGAGTTGGTACATCGTGCACGGTGCCAGAATATACGGCCGTTTCCCGTCGCAGGTATTCTCTCCGACTGTGTGGTGTGCGTGCGTGTGTGCCGAAGTACAGGCGTGGAATGGCAAGGGAAACGTGTGCAAAAGTGCTGTTTAAGGAAAAGATTTCTCCATTTGCTGCTGCTACTGCTGCTGTGATCTAATTTTGCTTTTTCTCCCTGTCTCCCTTGCCTATTGAATTCTGGGAACAGGCAGTGTAGATAGCAGATGGGAAAGCTGCTTCGTTCATCTTTGCAAACGGTCTTACCATTTCGAGGTTGTCGGTCGAAGCAGTTTCGCTTGGTTGAATCGGCGTTGGGTTGTGCGCATTTTGTAGACAGGGTGTGATACGGGGAAGGTACAACCGGAACATGAAAACGATGGAAAATGGTACTCGCTCCATAGTTAGGTTGCAGTATTTAGTCTGGTATGGTTTTTTTTTGTTTCCTTCACGGTTGATTTGAAGTCTGGCAAATGTGTGTGCAATGCATCGACCGAAAGAAGAATTTTCGCTCTGTGGTTCAGTGGAACCGTTGTCCAAAAATAATACTCGCTTCAATCGTGTACGCGTGTGTGTGTGTGTTTTTCATTACACGTTGATTTGTTTGTGGTTGATGATGAATGCAGATGTAGTGTAAATGTGTGTGTGCGTGTGGCTAACGATATCGTGTTTCCGATTGGAGTGTGCGTTAATCGTTCCATTTTCGGGTGTGAATATTGTACTTGCATGTGTGTGGATGACGCAAGGGTGTGTGAGTTGAGTGTGTGTATAAATGATATGGAAATGGTGGTTGTGTGTGTGTGAGAAATAACTCCACGTTGGGAACATATTTTCCATACAATTGCATTCATTTTCCCACCGTATGTGACTGCATTTGGTCAGTTCGAATGACTGCACCTGCACTGTGCGTTGGAACGTTTTAGGTAGAGTGTATTGGTGATGATGAAATGGTTCTGTCCATCCCTTCGGACACGGAGTGTTGAAAAAAGCGGGAAGCCGTGCGCGTGAATAAAACCAGGTGCGCGTGCGTTGTTAACAGAAGTAATAATAATGCGAGCAAACACGGACGTCGTCTGGTACGGGAAAGGTTCCGGTTCCTTGGAAAGATGCAACCCACTTAATATCGGATGATTGTCTTAACTATACGTTTACTGGAGTGTGTGTTTTCCATAATATATTTATTTTTGTTTTACAACTATTATAATATTTTGCAGGTTTTAATCACATCGTACCCGGTGCATGGTGAATGTGGTGTGAAAAGTGCAATCTAAACGAATATTAGTTGTGAGAACGTGTGCTGTAAGACGGATAATCGTCGGTGTTTCCAAGCTTCTTGTGTGCTGCGTTTTTATTAATAAAACAGCACAAGTGTGCTGTGTGTGTGTGGCGGTTGTTCGTAGTCTCGCCGTCAGCTAATTTCGTCACCGGCGCTGTCCCGGGGCTAGCCGTGCGTGCTTGTGTGTAATTCTATGTGTGAATACAATTTTGTCGACGAGTTTTTCATCACTACGCAAGGAGAGCAGCAACAGCAATAAGCAAAAAAAAACCCTTTAATACAAGGGAACAGTGCTTTGGGAGGGCTTAAATGCGACTCGGAGTGTAATACAGTGACGTCCCGCCGTATAGTGATGTTTGATACTAAAACCATCGTAGTAGTCAGTTTACGCGGATTCTGTCAGTGCTAAACTTTAATCGAATTGATTCGAACAGAGTACCAGTGCGAGACGACGGGCCCTTGCGTCTTGCCATCTTTAAAGTCCAAATTTAGCCTGCCTGCAGGAGTAGCAGGTGCCTCAGTATTGTGAGCTACAGTGAGGTTGAAATAACAGGCCTGACTTTCCTACACTACCGGCTTACATACCGGACCTTCACAGTCGGTGGATAATAAAGCCATCAGCAACAGCTCAGCAGCACTGCATCGATCATAGTAGGCTCTCAACGTGTGAAAACAGCAAGTCTTTTCCCGAGTGACCCCTAGCCGCGGGTCCAACACACCAACTACCAACCTTGCCTGAAACAGAAGCAGTAGCTGCAATGGGCGACTATACGCTGGATGTGGATAACCTGATTCAGCGACTCCTAGAAGGTGAGCGTACCACACATCACATAACACGCGTAGTCCATGTCACAAGTTTCACAAATCCACACATAAAACACACGAAAATGCCGGGCAATCGTTAGAGAACAGCCCCTAAAGACGTCTTCCACAACCATACGTTCGCTTTTCACAAAATATCCAAGGATGGAGGATTCCGCCCCATCATGCCATACCGTTCGGACTGCCATCACAAAATGGACAGCAGCGGTGGCTCCTTGTAGTGTTTAAACTTATAACCCGTCGTGGAATAATTTTTCAATCGGATTTTCCTTTACTCACCCATCCTCCGTTTCTAGTACTGATCCTCTGTCCGGCGTGTATACTAATGGGGCGTGTATGTACGCCATTTTGTATTACCTTCACACTTTCACACTTTATTCCTCTACTTAGCCTCATCTCGTTGGTCGTTTCTCATGTTCATGTAATAGAATAAAAGGCTTTGCCCTTTTTCATCCAAACTTTTGTCGTCATCGTATACTGCGAAGAAAGCAGCAAACTCAGATTAGAATAACAATTTTCCTGTCCTTCTAATTTCTATTCCTTGGTGCTTCTCATACTTTTGCTGTTTCATTTGTTTGTTAAACTATATCAGATTCGCTTCAAAACAATGTTTTGAACACATTCTAATGTTTCCGTTCATTGCACAGTGTATAATTTTCTTATCCTTTCTTTCTTATCACTTGTTTTTACTTAGCTAGAACTCCTCCTTTTATTTTTATAAAAACATATTCATAATTTGATATAAAAAGTATCTTTTTTGAATTTCAAGTTTTTTATTGTTAGCTTTTTAAAAGCTCTATAATGGTACCGCCGAACCGGTTGAAACCGTCGGTCTTTTACAAGCGAAGTACCGGGTATTGGAACATGGCACGCAAGACTTGGTTCTCCAGTTCTGAGTTTAGCCCAAGTCGAGAAAACCTAGAACAGAAGAAGATTGTGTTCTTTTTGTTAGGTTGCAAAAAAGTCGAAAAATATTCGAACGATATTTAAAATCTTATGTCAGAGAGGAGAATCGTTCAATTTGATATCTATTTTCCAAACATCAAACTATGCTCCTTGAGACGTTACTCTATAGTCGTTCCTTGTTTAGCAATACAACTTACAAGCAAGACTTCCCTGACTCCCCGTGGCTGAGCATATGTCATACTGAGCATCCAAAAGTATGGGATATTTACAAACAAGTTGAAAATTTAATAACCCTCCTCTTGACCGTTGCGTGTTAACACCAAAAATGAAAGAGTATAACATTGGGCATGGTCAACGTATTCATTTCGTACCCAATGCGCACTCAGAGCCCAAATTATCGCACCGTCGTCTGTATGTTCAGCGGCGTTCTCACCATGCCACCAAAATTAATAATTAAAATGCTCGTTAGGTTTTTCGATTGATGGTCCGACGTGTGTTTGTCGTTATCGGTCGATCGATGGAAGAGGCACCATTTTTGCCTTCACCAGTTTTGTACGTTTTCAGGCTGGTGTGTATGCGAGTAGAGATGGGAACGGTGTCGTCCTTGGGCTGTCCACGAGTGTGTCCTTCGTTGACCGATCCAGCGTGTGGATGTAGATTGCCGGAGATTATCCGTTACTGATCCCACCCCGTCTAGCGAATGTGTATTGACTGTTGAGTGTGTTATTAAGCGACTGCTTTTAGCCCTAGTCTCGATGAGAAAAAGCTTACTTCATTACGCTTTTATTATCATACCCATATTTTTAGTTTCTCGTTTGTGTAAGTTGGGGCGGATGCCTCCCCATACACGAATGCACGTTTGTGTTGGTGAATGTAAACAATCTACATGTTGGATGTCGTCCCGTTTGGGAAGCGCCCCAAAAGCCTCATCTTCACCCGCAAACCACCCTTACGGCTCTCATCGCAGCCGAGAATTCGATGGGGTTCCGTTGAGCTAAATCGCAAAAGAAAAAGAATCAACTCTAGCGCCTCCTCACTGTCACGGTTGCCTTCGGGTGGTTGATATGTTGTTGGTTGGTATGGTGAGTGTGTATTTTTGCTGTGACCGTGAACGAAGCGTACACATGCTTTATTTGTTTCTTACCGCGGCTTGCTTTTAGAATCGTGCCCGCGGCGCTAATGTTGCATGTGTCGGATTTGGTCCCGATGCCATACACCAGGCTCTATTATTGACTTCAATTGATTGGGAAATATTTTTATCGCGCGCCAATCGATATTGCGACTTTTGAACTTGTTATTTTCGGATGCGGAGTGTGTAGACGGGTGCCTGTTTCGGTACTCTGGCAGCTCTTTGGCAGGGCTGTTTGGGGGAGATGTTTGAGGGATAAATATGAATTGTTGATCTGATGGATTTTTGACTTGCTGAACTTGCTGAATACTGTTTCGATGTGTGCCCCATGATGAATGTTGTAAGGGCAATCCGCTGAAGGTTACGTTCTAATGCATTCGAACCTATTTATCACAACGCTGCCGAATTAGCTGATATTTACAGTAGATGTCGAGCCCGAAGAGTATGCAAATCGTCCTAAATTTGAAGCTTCAAGCTTATAATATTCCTAGATAAACCAAGTTATTGCACTTATTTAAAGGATCATATTGTGGCGCGGCCCGGTGGTAGATGCGACAGCGGCGCCGGTCTTCACATGGCAGGACCGGAGTTCAATTCTCATCTGGGCCGTTCCCAAATAGTGAGGACTGACTATCCAATTATACGGTAACAATAAGTCTAGTAAGCCAAGAATGGCAAGCATGACCTAAGAGGTCGTTAGGTCAAGAAAGAAGAAGATGTGTTCATAATGTGTATGTTAGATAAATGAACGGCGTCGGTCTTCACTCGACAGGACCGGAGATCGTCTCCCCGTACGCAGGACTGTCAAACCAGCTTCGGGTAATAGATAAGTCAAGGAAACCAGTGATGGCAGGCCAAGACCTGGTGAGGTTGTAGAGCCGAAGAAGAAGATGAACAAATTATTCAAGAGATTTTCTTTACAGCACTAAACTAAACTTTTCTTACTGGCCCAATGATCGGTTTGCACATTTAAATAATAAATACTCTGACTTATTGCGTTACCTTTACGCAGGCACCTTTCAAAGTTCCAAAGTATTAAGCAAAAAGAGGAAGGTAAAAGAATCAGTAATTAAAAATAAAACTCATTGGGCAAGGGTGATGAATGTTTCGCTATCCGCGCGCGAATCCGTTAGATCCGGAGGGTGTTCCTTCCTTGTTTTTGTTATACAGAAGACCAGCGGGAAGCATCCGTGAAATAAACAGACCAAAAAGAGAGTGGTAGTGAAAAGCGAACGAAAAAAAAAAGCTGCATCAAGCCAGTGATCTTGTCGAGAACGCGTAAGCTGACGAATAACGCCTAGAAAAGAAGAGGGAAACACATAACACAGCCTAGCATTAAACATGTACTCCATTGGCCAATGCGGTTGCGAAGGTGGTGCTGTAAATTTATCTTACCACTTGCTGGCAATGTATATGGGGCTACCTAATGGGTGATGATCTGATTTTGCTTCCAGCGCCCAAACCCAATCTCATTGCTGGCGCAGGTCGGTGGGTCGGTTGTTGGTTTCGACTCATTCTATGATAATTTCCTGTTGTTGTTTCTTCTGCCGCTGGATGTTTCACGCCGGTACCGTTGGTCTTGTGTGACCGCACCGCCGTATCTGTAAGAAACGCCGTGTTGTTTCTTGCGATCGTTTCCGCCCCAAACAGTGGGAAGTTCTGGTGCTGGTGGTGCTGGTGCGAGGGATTGAATTTTCTGCCGCTGCCACTTCTATCCCCGATACGGTTGCTCGTTTGCTCCATTTTGGGCAGCGCTGGCTGGCTGTGGATATACCGCTAAATGGTAACACCCACCTGCGGCAGAAGGCAGTAGTGGCCACCCTCATTGATGGGGAAGGCATAATGTGGTAAAAAAAACGAAACAACGGCACTCATTCAATAGAAGAGCCGTGGAAAGAGCAATCATCCGCTTCGGCAGTTTTTTGTCTGTGGCTTAATAGGAACACCTTTACTTATTTTGCATGTCATTACCGATGGAGCAAAAAGCGGTTGATGTTGATTTGTCGAAGCCTAAACGACGGATTTTGTACCAGCTGACACATATCCAACGACGAGCTGTGTGGACGATAGAAAGTGTGAATTGAAGTTTAGTGTAATTCTGATACATTCTCGACTTCGTTCTAGAGCAAATGCGTTGCTATAGAGTAAGTTTTGCTTGACTGGCTTACTAATATAGGTTCACAAATCAAAATGTGAGGAACGATAGAACATTTTTTTTTCTGCATACGAATTGCAATCAAACTGCTTCAAAGTGCTTCTTCTTCTTTTTCTTTGGCACTCAACCTCGTGAGGTCTTGGCCTGCTATTTCTCTAGCTCTCTGTGATTTAGTTTTTACCCGTAGTTGGATAGTCACAGTCCTGCGTACGGGGAGGCTGTCCCGCCGGGATTCGAACCCCGGTCCTGCCGTGTGAAGACCGGCGCCGATATCGTATACACCACCGGGCCTTAAGTGCTTATTTACCCTTAATTTCTCTCCATTCCGCAACAAAACATACTTTCTAAATGGATCGTAACGGGCTTGGTGTCTATTAGAATCGTGTCTCCTCTGTCGATAGATAAAATACCATTCAGTGTCTGTATCTTGCTTTTAATTTGTGCCACTCTCTACGGTTGCGATGTGTCATTCATCGCAGTGGATCGATTTGTAAGCAGAACAGCGACACTGCACAGTGTTTGGCGAGAGATTCTAACTGTTCAAGAGAATGTGGGGAAAGTGGATTGAAAAAGCTTTGAAGAGTTCATCCACTTTTCGCTGCCGAAGGCTTCAAGTGACACTCGATAACACTGTTACTACTAGCATGTCCATTTGCGGCATCGCCCTTTTGCCGTTCAAGAGCGAGTCTACCCTAGCACAGGCTGCTAGCGCACGGTAAGACGGACGAGTGGTTAGGTGTTTTTAATGCTGTTTAGCTTACTCTGTTCCATTGACTTCAGCTGATATGGAGTATACTGTCCTTTCTTTTTGGGATTGGTTTGTTTTTTTTTGTTATTGTTTGTTCGGATTGCAAAGTGTTTTTCGAAGCTTTCGGACTGTAGAGAGAGAGAGAACCGTTTACGTGTGCTTTATGTCGCCCTTGTTGACGCCAGGATTATGGCAATATTTGGTGAAAAAGCCGGTAGTATTTGTTAAAATTATTGCCGTCTCTTCAGGTTCTAGGCGTTGGTTTGTGTCTGCAAATATTGCACAATACTTGAAACAAATGGTCGACATATTTGGCACACAAAATGTGTAATATCATGATCGTTTGTAGATTGGCGCTACTCTACATAATTCGCAAGTTTTGTGGATCCCCAGCATCGCCGATATGATGGAATTCTTGGTGCGTTCTTCTGTTGCACGCTGTACAACAGAATCTTTTGACGCTGGTTGCTACTGTTACGGCTCTGGTTACGTTATCTCATTTGTAAACATCAAATTTCCTGCCCCATTCCGAGCAGGCGAAAGTGGTCGTTAGCATAAATCAAACATTTTTCCATGTAGCGGCATACGCGTACATTTTCTCCAACGTTTTGGGTGCCTGACATGAGTATTCTACTTCTTTGAATTTTTTGGCGCTGTTAAACGAACACGTAGACTACAATATTTGAACTCTGTATATTTTCTGTTGTAGGATAGATAGGAGCAAAGCTGCAAAAATGGCGTATAGCATTTGTTGACTGAACGGTCTCGGAATGTGCTCTAGTCCAATAGTATGATTCCTATGATATGCATCACCGGTATTGTCGTGTTTTGTCGTCTTTTGATGAGAAGATTCCACCGATCGTAGCACAAAAAACATATATGTAATAAGACAATTTGTACACAGATGGATGGAGATTTTTTACATGTTGGATATTCACAATTCTTTGGACGCCTCTGGTGAGCATAAGGATCATGACATTCCAACATACTACTAATAGCTGAACGAATCATTTTAAATACACATCACAGCTCGATAATCGTGCATTATTGATGAAGTTCGAGAACTCATGATAGCTATTCGTACCTTTCGTTCGTTGAGTTATAATTGGTTTCGTCATCGATGGATGCAAAAAAGGTTCACGTGATAAGTTTGTCAATTCGCAAGTTCTGCATGATGTTTCTATTTTTAATTCCATCTCTAAACGGTAGAGTGAACGAATTTAGAATGTAGCGATAGGTGCTGATGGGGTGTAAATATTGACAGTGTTCGCTCATAAATAACAAAAGTGTGGCAGTCACAAAGCCCGGCATCTTTTCACACACTGGGCCGTAGCTTTGTTTATCTACGTTGACGGATCGGCTCGATCGAACAGCGGTTGCTTGTCGCTTCCAGAAATGTAACAACGATTGTCGGAAACGATCGCTTGGATACAGAGCATTATGATACAGCTTCGTCTTGTGTATGCGACACGGATGAGAGTGTGATAGGATGTACCGTGCGTTGCGCTGGATGAAGGGCATTCGCTGTCGCTCGACAATTGATGTCCATAAATAGCTCCGTAACGATGTGTTTAATATTTACCGATCAATTTCCGTACCGTTTCGCTAGATGTTCGTGCTAAGATTCTTGGTTATGGTTTGGTTATGTTACATATCAATCAAACGAATAGAGACGATTGGTGTGTTGAACTTGCTGTGCTGTATTATCTCTGTTTTGAACTGTTACTATAAAAGTTGTCTTTATAGTGCAACAATCTTGTGCTTTTTCCATACTTTCTAAACCCCCTTTCCAGTTCATGCCCAAAATTTAGCCTCTAGTAAACCAAATCTGCGTCCAGGCAGTACTGCAGTTACGTGAGCAAACGAATTTGACACACTGCTTCTACTTTTCCACCAAGGAAAAAAAAACTATCCTTCTCGTGCGAACATCGAAACAACATGTCCATGGGTAATGGATTTCTATTTTTAATGTTTAATGTCTGGTTGCTAACGTGAGGAGTTTTCCCTGCTGCCTGGTTGTGTCAGTGGTGGTGGTGCGGCTTCTCTGGTCCAAGAATCGCACACGCATACGTAGGGTTGTCGTTTCGTTTGCCAAATAATTTTCCTTACGTTATTGGCGTACACCTTCTTACCTTTTCACGCCCCTACGTATGGCCGGTGCCATTGAATGGCGTGTTTTTGTGCTGTACACTCACTTATAGCGCTGCTTACGGTTGCTACATTATGTCATTTTGTATGGAGTTGTGAATGTAATTTTCTCAACACAAATTTCACCAACATATCGAAATCGCTCCAGTTGGACGGTTGACTGTAGAATTTGGGTTTTTGCTTAGCCGTAGATTTCGTTCCGGAAGGTTTTTGATACGTGTGTGTGTGTTCGATTTGGGGTTTCAATCTTGGTACGTGTGTTCGTTCGTCAGAATTAATTTCTCTGATGAACCACGTTACTGGTGTTCCAAAAATAAGTTTTCCTCGTTTCCTCGAATCTGACAGTGTGTGCAGTTTGTGTATGCGTGTATTTACGGTCGAGATTCAAGGTAGCGATTTTGCCGATGGTTGGCAGGTTAGTTTTTGGCACAAATTCAATGTTATTGATAACTTTTTTTGATAGACATTCTGCTATGGCTAGTAATGAAGTAAGAGTAAGATGTACTTTGTTCGTTGTAGTTTTTGTTTTACTCTTTCTCTAATGAGGAGTACGTTCTGAAAGTTTCATACTGGTGATTGTGTCCACTAAATAACTTCCAGAAACGATGTCGGCCTTGGCATGTCTTGGCTAATAAGTGTGAAGCATTTGTATTAACTTTATTTTTAGCTCGTTTGAGTCATATATGCGTTCGTTTGCTGCTGCTACTGTTTGGAAACGTGCATAGGGAAGATCTGTTTGCCCTATCTTATCGCAAAGACTTGCCTTGAGACAGCGTACGGCGATTGGCGGTACAAGTACAAGATTTTTTTTCCAGACCTGAGAGATAAGCGCATGACACTTACCTGCAAGTAGAGCACATATGTTTGTAGGTACAATTATGCTACATTTCTTGCTTAAATTGAAGCTACCATTTTAAGTACTATTGTGAGAATGTTTAGAAAGACGAGTTCTCTGATCTCTGTGTATATGGTTTTTAGCTTATCGCTAGAACGTGACGAGATTGCACGTGCAAATACGATGTTTTCGATCCATCTATCAACGCGTTGCATGCTTTGCACGCTTGCTCATTATTTTGTTTGATTTGTAATGGTTGGTTGCCTACCATTTGTTGATAGACGGCGGTTTTAGCTCCTGTTCGTCTGGAAAGCTTTGTATGGAGAAACCATAACCTTGGAATGTCTGAAGGTTTATCAAGATTTTGTTCTGCGGATGAAGTAATCCAGGAAGCCTGATTACGATGAATATGCTTATAGATAGTGCTGCAAATGTTGATCGCATCATTCAGCTGTGGTGAAAATTATAACTTTCATCAATGTACTATGCGAGCAAACGTTGTCCTCTACCCCTATGGCCACAGCAAAATACATTAAGGAGAGAGAAATATGTGTTTGTCATTACCCTAGATTTCTACTTCCGATCCGCGTTTATGAAAGGCTCTCCTAGTTTGACCCACAAACAAAACAGAAGCTAACTTGCGAAGAATAATTGCGGCCTCCCCCTTTCGATCCTTTTAATGCATAATTACATTACAGCAGCAGCAGCAGCACAAACCTGTCTATACACACGGGGGACGTTCGTGAGCTTGAGCACTGATTTTCTTCCCCTGAATGAAAAGCAACCGTCGTGTCCCGTGCTCGGATTGGCGTTCCCGATAGCTCTCCTAACTTTTCGATCGAGAATGTCCTTGACACGAAATGTGCACGCCACCAACTTTACGACCATGTAGGCGCCACACGGTTTGTTTGTTGCAGCTCCTGGTTGCACGGTTCAAGTTGTGCTGCTGCTCTGGTGAATGTGGTTTAAAGCGGGAGGAAGGAGTGAGGACACTCAACAGTTTTCCTCAACCGGAACACAGCGGGGGGAAAGCCGGGAAACGCGGGCGTACATTTTTCCTACTCTGCACTATATTATTCAGTGCCAACCGAGGTGTCAAAGAAAGTTATTTAGATTCAATCGATCGAGAAGTGCCACACCGAAGTTGATATATTTCAATTGAACCCACTTTTGCGTACAGGTATTTGTTTCTAGCAAGATAAAGTTGTGTGTGTTTTCGTACTCGTTCGTACTTGTTGCTTCTTATTTTAGCTGTTGGGTGAATATTTAACGCGGTACGAAAATCACTTTCGCACGACGAAGCGTGGCGCATGCAACGAAGTGTGTACTGCTAATGCAATTTAAAATGTCAAATGACGTTTTTCAACCGGGGGTACGCTTTCCTGTTGCGGCAACCGTGTACCGTTTCGTTATCTATCCGGTAGTTGGATGGTCGGACGATAGGGGAGCTTTGGCAACGTTCGCATTCGTCAGGCCAGTTGTGGGGTTGGGAAAATCGATAGCTGAACAGTGCCTAAGATCTAGAGAGAAAAATCAAGAGCGAGAGAGAAAGGGAATGTGTGTAAGAGACAAAGAGAAAGGAAAATCACGTGTCTTGAGTTCTCCCGTACAGATAAAGCCGGGCTGTGTATATACGGCCACCAATACTACCACCGGGACGGTGTTGGGTCCGAGAAAAAAGGCTCGAGCTTCCAGGAGAGAAGGATTGTATACTTCCTCAAGTCTCACTATTCATCGCAAGGTCCCGTAAAGATGTACCACTTTCCAACGGACACAATGAACTTCAGCACTACTGTGGGGGTTTACGGTTTGCCAGTCGCGCAGTGGTTTGTGTGGTTAGGCCCGGGACAGTAGTACGAGTGGGTGAGACCGACCGTGGAACGTACGCTGCTTTCCTCGACTTTTGCGCACCGTAAAACCGGCCAGAGCCCATTGGTTGTGTGTCTCATTTCAGACGACTTTGTGCGTTGACCATGACACTCGCCGTTGAATAAGTTGCTGTAAGTTGGGAAGACGGCTAGAAGAAAAAAAGAAAAAATATAGAAAAGTCAGTTCTTGGACCAACCACACCCCTCCGCCTTCTTGGGTTGCACTTCCTGGATGGAAAAATATTTTTCTAAAATGGATGGCGGGGGAAAAAATACGATAGAAATCCAGCTACTGCTTCGAGCACTCTTGAAGTTAGGATCACGTTTTTCGCACTTTTCAATGGCTTCCGCGAACGGAAGCCGGTGGTGTGATGGGTGCCTGGTTGTTGCGCTTTCGCCAAGGATTTGCTTCCCGATAGCACAGAACTGAACTCGATTGGAGTATTATTCATCAGCTAGCATGACGGGGATAGCATTATAAGGCAAGAAATGTGTTATATTCGGTGCGAAGGATAGGGAAAAACTTTTCCCGATGTACTTTCCATAACAATGGACTCTCTGTGTGTTGTGTGTGAGAGCTGCAATAATTAATTTTCTTGTTGATTGAATTTTCTGCAGTGATATCGGTCGTAAAGAATGTGGTGCCGTGGGTTAAAAGCTGCCAATATTACATTAAAGGGGCCGAGAAAACTGGACTGGATCTTGGGTTCGTGTAGCTTATGTTGTGATAAATATTTAAATTGAAAAGTGTGCATAAAAACGTAGTTTTGACGCTATTAAAATCTTACCGCTATATAAAACGGATTGCAGACCGATAGTGTTTCGCAAAAAGAAAGAATTGGTAAAATCAGAACACAGACACACCACATGCCTTGTGTATTATCTGTTATCTGTTTTAGCGCACGCTTTTTGTTTTGTCCCCCCCGTAGGGTATGGAGAAACTTATTGTTTTATTTCGTTTTCCCAGCGAATTAAATGAAAAGTTGGGGCCAAAGGGCCAACGGTTGTACCGACGAAAGCTCGCCGCTTTCGGTGCGTTTTATAATGTGTTTCTCGACTGCCGCAACGCCCAAGCACTGTAAATGTATTAACCCTTGTAGTCACTCTGAAGCGTTGATGGGGGGAGAAACGGAAGTCCAATTTATAGCAGCAGCGCTGTATCAAAGTTGTTTGGGAAAAGTTTTGGAAGGGTAGATAATTACTTTCAAACTTGCCCTTTTTGTGTTTGTGTGTGCAGGTTTCGTTGCTGTTTTAGGCGCGCCACATTCGTTGATGGTGGTTGAGCATGTAGAATGAAGAGAGAGAGCTTGTAGCAGAGATAGTGATAGCGTACCAATTGTTGTGCTTTGCTGGTGTTTGAACCTCGAAGGACCAAGCTCTTTGGTGAGGCTAAAATCCATTAAATGTTTAATCTGTTGTGTTACGAAAAAAAAACCAGAAAATAAATAAAAAATAAGCTGATTGAAGGTTACGGATTTTACGGAAGCATATCAAAATCGATGAAAATGATCTAAAGCTGCGAGCGAAAGAGAGATATCTAGGAACAGAAAACAATAAACATTCAGTGGCATTTTTTGTTGTTTCACACTGATGCTTCGGTAAAGCATAAAAGCAAAGAAAAAAGATAAACTACATGATGCCAAAACAAATTGGAACGCGACAAAACAGCAAATGTATGTCATGGTTTTCCCACTTGTTTTGTAGACCATCCCGTTCGTTCGAACTTCCCGCAGGGGGGTACAAAGTCTGCGCTCGTCTAATCATTTAACTCTGGGTTTCGTTGATGGTAAACATATTTCTCTAATTTTAGCTTCTGACCAAAAAGGCGGCGACAATTTTTCAGGCCATTGCGCACTTTCAACCGCCATTTGTTTCTTTGATGTCTTAGTTCTGGGTTGTTATATGCGCTCGAACATATAGGAGCGCGCAGCTCGTGGTGTGGCTTGGAGTAATTTTTCAGAAACAGTGTAAGATATTTTTTATGTTGTTTTGTGTTTCTGATTCACTTTAGTCCATTCTTAGTTTATCCTGATGGGTATTTTGTTGTCGTGGCGGTACTGGAACGCGGCGCTAGTGGTTGTACACATTGTTCCAGGGTCAAATGTGTCATGCACGGGTGACTTGTTACTCGTATGTTGTGGACGATAGGAACAGTTTATCATGGCATATCTAAGACACTTAGCTTTATACACTTTCATGCCTTTATGCGATGTAACGATATGGGGATGAGGAAAGTGTGCAGAAATTGTAGCACAGTGAACAAAATCGCAAAACCACTCTTGTACGTTTTGTACTGTCAGTGCGAGTAGGAGAAGGGCGAAACGATTCGCTGCGTCTCGTCGGTGTAAACATGTCACTCAAACTTAACTTGGCTACACACGCTTCACGCTTTGACGCAATTTTTCATCGCTTTTGATTGTCAGTGATGGGGTTGCTTACTGTAGCAGGTTGCCCGGTTTTGGCATCGCTCAAAAAGATATTGCTAATGTATGACGATTGATATTAGCATATTTTAACGGATTACATATTGGATGCAAGATCATTTTCTCGCGTATGATAGATGTAATGTGGATTTAGTTTTACCGTAAGTTACTTGTTATCTTCAAGCTTTTATATGATGCTTTATCACTATATTTATGAAGATGTATCGAAAAGCCTATAGATTCTTGAAAGTTGGAGGATGCTTAAAAACATTTAACGGAAATTGTAGTGACAAAACATACAAGATGTACATATTTCTGTTGGTTAAGATAAGAGTTTTTGAGTATTTTTCTGTTGAATTTTAATGTTCTTTCATCAAATAAACCCTGCTAGGTGTAACTCCGCACACACGACGAATTGCATAACTTTAAAGTTCTTTGTAGAGATTGTTATGCAGACCGTTGAATGTGTAATGCAAGCCTCTGGTGGGTTCGCTTCGCTAAGCCGTGTTACATCGTTAGTTGGTTAAGGCATGCGCAACCAGTAAACGAATGTCTCTACGTCACGGTTTCGTAAGCGAACGAACGGCCAACACTTGAACGTTACATATTTATCACCTTTGATACGGTAAATGATCCGGTTCCGGTTTCATTTCACGGCACGGCGCTACCGTCACCGGGAGGAAGAACGTCAAAAATATGTCTTCCGGATGTGTAATGCTATCGCGCGTGAACCCTTAGGAAAGGCCCTACCAAAGCACGAGCGGAGTGATGAAACGGGATGCCCTAATTCGGACCTGTTTTGGGGTTGGGTAGCAGCATGGAGACGGGAGATATAAATTCAATATCGTTCGAGTTAGCTTACTACCCTGAGGGTACTTTTAGGGACCCGGTTCGCGCTTCTGCCCTCTGCGCTACCATACCACGGATACTGGATGATAGATTCTGCTTTCGGTTTACCTTGTAGCTCAGTCACACTACCATCGGTGTTGGCGGATATTTGATAAACAAGTCTTAATACCTGACAGGTCAGTTTAGCTGGTGGCGACGACGCCCCAGACGAAATAAGAGGGTGTGGTGGGCACGTTGCTTCGCAAAGCAAAGAAGTAATTTCTTTTTATGGAAGGGTGATTTAAGGAAATTTCTTGTCACGGGCAGCCAAACTGGCGAAGGTGATGTGTTGATGGCCGGGCGGTAAACCATTGAAGGAGGGGAGGGTTTAAAGCGTAGAGCAAACGTGAGCGCACGGGAAATTGGTTCGCTAGTTAAATTTGAGCTCAATAATTAGGTTGAAAATGAAAATCTTCCTCTCGCTGGCTGGTCTGGTCTGGCTGGCGCAAACATATTTCAACGAGCGCGGGATGGAGAACCGGCGACTGCTGAATCTCGTAACGTTTTTCACTGTGCCCGGCAAAAGGAGATCTGTTGCTATAATGTTATTACTTTTTGCAGCACGTTGACCGGCGTCGTTTAGACAGGAAATTGGGTTTTGAAATGTTTTCCATGCTGGTGCATCCCTAATGCGAATTGCTGTGGCGTTAAACATTTCGTTCGTCGCTTTAAAATATGGCGTCTCTGCAGCTAAAGTGATTGAGAGAGAGATGTATCAACACTTGTGATGTCAGCAATTTTTAATTTCTTGGTGTGCGAGGCATTGCATTGACGGTCCAAATGAAGAATTTTGTAGTTGTGAATGTGTTATTTAACTGGCATAATTATAGCAACAGGGGCGGCCCGGTGGTAGATGCGACAGCGGCGCCGGTCTTCACACGGCAGGACCGGGGTTCAAGTCTCATCTGGGCCGTTCCCCCATAGTGAGGACTGACTATCCAACTATGCGGTAACAATAAGTCTAGTAAGCCAGAAATGGCAGGCATGACCTAAGAGGTTGTTAGGCCAAGAAAGAAGAAGAAGAAGAAGAATTATAGCTCCGTTTAGTCGATACCACCAACAGTTTATGCGTTTGGCTTAGGTTTGAACTACTCTAAAGTATTTAATATTCGAATACGGGCTTTTACGAGTTGTTAGAACGAGCTGGATCTGAAAGAGCAGGGAGGAGTTAAATTAAGTTTTCAACTTGTTTTAAATTTATTGTTTCCCATCCGTTTTCTAACCAATCAGTTCCAGCCTTCGCATGTTTATTAAAGCATTTCCCGCACACTGGTTGAAGCAGTTTCATTAAGTTATTCTTGCTGTACTGTCATCAAATCATGGCATCGCTCAAAAAGATATTGCTAATGTATGACGATTGATATTAGCATATTTTAACGGATTACATATTGGATGCAAGATCATTTTCTCGCGTATGATAGATGTAATGTGGATTTAGTTTTACCGTAAGTTACTTGTTATCTTCAAGCTTTTATATGATGCTTTATCACTATATTTATGAAGATGTATCGATTAGTCTAGATTCTTGAAAGTTGGAGGATGCTTAAAAACATTTAACGGAAATTGTAGTGACAAAACATACAAGATGTATATATTTCTGTTGGTTAAGATTAGAGTATTTTTCTGTTGAATTTTAATGTTCTTTCATCAAATAAACCCTGCTAGGTGTAACTCCGCACACACGACGAATTGCATAACTTTAAAGTTCTTTGTAGAGATTGTTATGCAGACCGTTGAATGTGTAATGCAAGCCTCTGGTGGGTTCGCTTCGCTAAGCCGTGTTACATCGTTAGTTGGTTAAGGCATGCGCAACCAGTAAACGAATGTCTCTACGTCACGGTTTCGTAAGCGAACGAACGGCCAACACTTGAACGTTACATATTTATCACCTTTGATACGGTAAATGATCCGGTTCCGGTTTCATTTCACGGCACGGCGCTACCGTCACCGGGAGAGCGAGGAAGAACGTCAAAAATATGTCTTCCGGATGTGTAATGCTATCGCGCGTGAACCCTTAGGAAAGGCCCTACCAAAGCACGAGCGGAGTGATGAAACGGGATGCCCTAATTCGGACCTGTTTTGGGGTTGGGTAGCAGCATGGAGACGGGAGATATAAATTCAATATCGTTCGAGTTAGCTTACTACCCTGAGGGTACTTTTAGGGACCCGGTTCGCGCTTCTGCCCTCTGCGCTACCATACCACGGATACTGGATGATAGATTCTGCTTTCGGTTTACCTTGTAGCTCAGTCACACTACCATCGGTGTTGGCGGATATTTGATAAACAAGTCTTAATACCTGACAGGTCAGTTTAGCTGGTGGCGACGACGCCCCAGACGAAATAAGAGGGTGTGGTGGGCACGTTGCTTCGCAAAGCAAAGAAGTAATTTCTTTTTATGGAAGGGTGATTTAAGGAAATTTCTTGTCACGGGCAGCCAAACTGGCGAAGGTGATGTGTTGATGGCCGGGCGGTAAACCATTGAAGGAGGGGAGGGTTTAAAGCGTAGAGCAAACGTGAGCGCACGGGAAATTGGTTCGCTAGTTAAATTTGAGCTCAATAATTAGGTTGAAAAGGAAAATCTTCCTCTCGCTGGCTGGCGCAAACATATTTCAACGAGCGCGGGATGGAGAACCGGCGACTGCTGAATCTCGTAACGTTTTTCACTGTGCCCGGCAAAAGGAGATCTGTTGCTATAATGTTATTACTTTTTGCAGCACGTTGACCGGCGTCGTTTAGACAGGAAATTGGGTTTTGAAATGTTTTCCATGCTGGTGCATCCCTAATGCGAATTGCTGTGGCGTTAAACATTTCGTTCGTCGCTTTAAAATATGGCGTCTCTGCAGCTAAAGTGATTGAGAGAGAGATGTATCAACACTTGTGATGTCAGCAATTTTTAATTTCTTGGTGTGCGAGGCATTGCATTGACGGTCCAAATGAAGAATTTTGTAGTTGTGAATGTGTTATTTAACTGGCATAATTATTTGCTTCAAATGAAGAAAAATCGAATACGGTGGTAGATGCGACAGCGGCGCCGGTCTTCACACGGCAGGACCGGGGTTCAAGTCTCATCTGGGCCGTTCCCCCATAGTGAGGACTGACTATCCAACTATGCGGTAACAATAAGTCTAGTAAGCCAGAAATGGCAGGCATGACCTAAGAGGTTGTTAGGCCAAGAAAGAAGAAGAAGAAGAAGAATTATAGCTCCGTTTAGTCGATACCACCAACAGTTTATGCGTTTGGCTTAGGTTTGAACTACTCTAAAGTATTTAATATTCGAATACGGGCTTTTACGAGTTGTTAGAACGAGCTGGATCTGAAAGAGCAGGGAGGAGTTAAATTAAGTTTTCAACTTGTTTTAAATTTATTGTTTCCCATCCGTTTTCTAACCAATCAGTTCCAGCCTTCGCATGTTTATTAAAGCATTTCCCGCACACTGGTTGAAGCAGTTTCATTAAGTTATTCTTGCTGTACTGTCATCAAATCATTTGGCATGTATAAGTTTCATTTAAAACATACACATGCTATGCCTTTCTATTCCCCGATCAGCTTCATCTTCGTTATGCTCGTGTGTGTGTTTTTTTCAAAGAACAATAATTTGTTTTATAACATGCGCTCTCTTATTAACAAATGGACCAAAGATTCTGGGCTTTATTTATTCGTTCTGTTTCTTTTTTTCTTCTTTTCTCTTTCTCTTTCTTTTCCCGCTGCTTTATATATTCTGGATTACGTTTCGTTTTGAACGACAAACGCGACTACGCAAAACCCAACAACTCTACGCACAAAACTTCTAACACCTACAATTGCAACCGTTGTGTTACACAATGTTTTCATTTCTGGCTTATGTCGCCTTGTTCCATCGTCCGACTCTTGTAATGGTTTTGGGGGTTCTGCTGCTGCCTATATTGCGTTATGGTTCCACTGCATCAACAAATATGCTTCCCGTGTAACGTGGATCTTATTGTGGCAACGTGTGGCTGATACTCTGTACCGTAAAACAATACTTTTGGGGAAAATTTCATCGGTACAAACGTGTACACGCCAACAAACACCCCTGTGTTACCCCTCTGATAAACCGGTGGTACATTATTCGTAACTCATCGCCACTTACATACATCTCTGTATTGTGCTGTAATATCCTGCCTTTCTATGCTTTCTTTCGGATCATCTCGTACACAACCCCGCTTCTGTGCACGACACCGACGATCGACGGCTGCGCGTGATCCATCCGAATGTAACCAAAATGCCTCTGCGCTGCGATCGCTCCCTGCATCTACCGCCTCTGATACACCTCGTTCTCGCCTCCGTTCTCCGTGCCGTCGTGTGGCGTGCAACACAGCTCACAAACTGCAACAGCAGCAGGCGCAAGAGTCCCGGAAAAAGGGCAAACTGAAAGAGATATTCTCACACGATTTCATGGGTATAGAGAGAGAGAGAGCGCCTTGACGGAATGCGATATACATTCCTTTTGTTATGTTGATATTGTTTTTGGTTTTTGGTTTCGCGTTTGCAGTTTGCGTTTGCGAGTTTGCATTCGAGAGAGTAGTGTTACGTTGTATGGTTAGTTGCTCCTTCGGTTATGTAAGACCTTCTAATTTTCGTTTGCTGAATTGCGCATAGTTCGTTGATTGACCTTATCTGTCCGGTTTATTGATTGTGTTGAAAGTTTCAAAGTTTTCTTTTTTTTTTGTACGGTTTTTATTATTTGTTTTTGTTGTTGTTTGCAACTAACGTGTATTCTGTCTGTCTCAATCCCGTACTGTGTTGTTCTATGTAACAAAGGTTGTGTCTTTCTAGTATGTTATGTATTTCCCACTTCCCGCTCTTCGTATTGTTTGTCTACTTCTTTCCTCTTATTAGACCGGTTTGCTTGCAGTTTTTGGTGTTTTAGTTGTCTGTTGGTAGATTATACTGGCTAGATAATGTGTTTTTTTTACGTGAAAAAATAAATGATTGATTGTCTTGTACAAAATAACGCATCCTTTTCACACGAAGTAAAGGTTTCCATGTAACAAAAAGCATTTACCTTTTTTATCAACGATAAGAATAGTTTCATATAGGGTTTTATGAATTAAATTGTGATTATGTTCCAATTTTTGTGATGATAAATTACGAAGGTAAGGTTTGTTGATATTAAAAAATGCTGATTTTATCAGACCAAGGGTCTGCGCCAGGGAGACGGGCTTGCTTGCCTCCTATTCAATCTGGCGCTAGAGAGGGCCACCACCGAGATTCGGAGGTGGAAACTTCGGGGACCATCTTCTATAAGTCACTCCAGATCTTGGCATACGCGGATGACATAGACATCATTGGTTTGAGGCTCTCCTATGTAGCAGAAGCTTACACAAAGGATCGAGTATGCGGCGTTGAACCTCGGGTTGGAGATCAACGAGGCAAAAACCCAAAATGATGGTGGCACCACCAGCGGCCCTGTGAACAAACACTGATTTACGCAGGGGTGATGTACAGATAGATGATCGCACCTTCGAAGTCGTCCAAAACTTCACCTATCTGGGGTCAAAAGTCAGCACCGACAACAACATAGAAGTTGAGTAGCGCGCAATGGTGCTGGCTGCCAACCGGTCATACTATAGCCTGAGGAAACTTCTCCACTCAAAATACCTGTCGCGACGGACGAAGCTGAGACTGTACAAAACCTTTATAGTCCCAGTACTCACATACGCCTCTGAGACATGGACTCTGTCCAAAACTGACGAAACCCTCTTAGCCACGTTCGAGAGGAAGCTCAGAAGGATTTTTGGCCCCGTATGTGTGGAAGGACAATGGAGGAGCCGCTACAATGACGAGCTCTATGAGCTGTACAGTGATCTTACCATCGTGCAGCGAATTAGGCTCGCCAGGCTCCGGTGAGCTGGTCATGTCATGAGAATGGCACCGGACGACCCAGCCCGTAAAGTCCTTTTAGGCCGTCCACATGGACAGATGAGGCGTGATAGGCCCAAACTGAGATGGAGTGATGGCGTTGATGCGTCCGCCAGAACGGCCGGGATAATGGATTGGCAGACGACCGCGCTAGACCGTGAGCGGTATCGAGGATTGTTGCAGCAGGCCAAGACCGCGAAGCGGTTGTAGCGCCTGATAAGTAAGTAAGTAAGATTTTATCAGTCCGTTTTTACTGTGGCACTTGCATAGAATCTTTCTTACATTTATTTCACACTGTGTTACCTACACAATATAAAAAATTACCAGTACAACAAAAAAGAAGTTGTAAAAATATTTTCTTTCAATGTTTGTTTCGATATGAATGCTTATTCATACATTGGAGTTTTACAGTATTGTTCTGTAAAGTTCTCCTGACTGAAAATGTTTTTGACATGGCTTTGATTTTGCTCACCAAAACAAGTTGAGCATATTGTTAACAACAACCTGTTACATATGTATGAATGAATTTGTGCAGCATTTCTCGCCCTCTCGCGGATCAAATCTCTTCGTTGAATATGTAAATTTTCCCCGTTCTCGATGCTTCTTAGTCCTTCGTCGAATACGCTGCAGAACCATCTGGAAGACGAACAAATGTCGTAAAGCTTTTTGGTATGTCGCCTTGTAGTGTGTCCATTACTCACACGTGCCAGTGCGACTGGAATGGATTAAAAAGGAAAACAAAGCCCCGAGTGGAGAGAGGAATTGTTTATTCAGTCAGCTCTCGCGGTCGGGTGTACCTTGTGCCGCATGTTCCAATTTTGTTTGTGCTGTTGCTGATTTAGCTGTCAATGTCATTATCATGGATGAATTGGCGAAGGCAGCGGTTGGCGTGCGCTTGAAGGGTTATGACTTGCCTCGACCATATTTTATTGCGATTATTGTGGTTGTTATCGTTTACGACTTAATTGGATGATCGTTCGGCTTGATAAATTTGGTCCATCAGCGCGCAGCGGTCTTTGTTTTGTTTGTGGTTTTTGTTGTAGAAACATTGAAGTCAATAAATAGGCCGGTGAATAGTATGCTATAGGAGTGATTGCAACTTTCATCGTGAACAAACCTTTGATATCCATCGTTTTTATTGCCTTACAATCATCAACAGTCGGATTTAAACTTAGGATTATTGCGCCTAGGATTAATGACATTTGTAAGTCAAAATTAAGCGGGGAACGCAAATAGTTTATTGCTATAATGCTAATTGATTTTGTTCAATATTGATTAGCGTAGAATTGTTGGAAATTCTACCTAGAGTTTGTATGTATCACCGTCAACATAGTTAAAAAAAATGCGCTTCTATTTCCATACTTATAATTAGTTTACGAATAGATCGATTAATATGTCACACCTTACGGGAGGAAACAGACGGCTCACCATACTTAGGCCAACAGGCAGAAAGCGAATTTAGGACTTTCCTTATCGTACGACCCATGCAAAGGATCGTCAATTTGGTCCATCAGCGCGCAGCGGTCTTTGTTTTGTTTGTGCTTTTTGTTGTAGGAACATTGAAGTCAATAAATAGGCCGGTGAATAGTATGCTATAGGAGTGATTGCAACTTTCATCGTGAACAAACCTTTGATATCCATCGTTTTTATTGCCTTACAATCATCAACAGTCGGATTTAAACTTAGGATTATTGCGCCTAGGATTAATGACATTTGTAAGTCAAAATTAAGCGGGGAACGCAAATAGTTTATTGCTATAATGCTAATTGATTTTGTTCAATATTGATTAGCGTAGAATTGTTGGAAATTCTACCTAGTGTTTGTTTGTATCACCGTCAACAATAGTACAAAAAAATGCGCTTCTATTTCCATACTTATAATTAGTTTACGAATAGATCGATTAATATGTCACACCTTACGGGAGGAAACAGACGGCTCACCATACTTAGGCCAACAGGCAGAAAGCGAATTTAGGACTTTCCTTATCGTACGACCCATGCAAAGGATCGTCGACGGTGATGGATCAGCACATGAGTTTGCGTTAGCTCTTACTATGTATTCACGTAGGTTGAGCCGAATGATTGATTGCAGCGTGGCAGAAAATCTCCAAACGATTGTGGTTCATAACTTCAGCATCATGGGTCGAAAGATGTGGGTACGCCCAGCAGTGTTGCTGCTACAGTAGGGGCGGGGGTTCCTTTCATCGCTAAGCACAAACTTAAACAAAAAGGTTAAAAGATAAGATCCGCACAGACGAAGCCTTTTTGCTAGTACCGGGCGCCTCCATCGTCCCACATAAATCCTTCGAGGTGTGAGCTTGTAAAAAATGGAACATATTTATATTCCCACCGAGAATTGGTTTGGCAACAAATGTAGCGCATTTTGTGGCGCTTAAATGGTTAAGTTAAGGTGATTTTTTTTCCCTTTATTTTGATGAAAGTGAATAGTGAATATTTAACAATACGACCCGGCGATATTCTTCTTCAACCACTAAAGCGTTTTAAATTATGTGAGGGTTCTAATTGAATTCACAGTCGTTGTAAGAACATAAAAAGCTAAATCACATCATTTGGCAACAGATAATTATATTCCATTTTTGATACATTAGCGGTTTTTAAAGCATGTTTCTATTGTGGTTTAAAGTTTGATATGTTTTCTTTAACAAAAATTCTTCCCGCCTTTGGTTTACTCAACTACAAGCTTAGTATTATCTTCTTGTAGAGCTGTTGTCTAGGTTTCTCCGGGTGCGTTCTACAGTAAAACGTACACTGGTTTTTATGCTCTTGTCCACTAGTACTAGCTCGTAACGTATTCCTGTTGAATGATTGCGGATGTATTGCGCTATGCACCTTAGGATAAACCTTGATTTGATGTGTGTTGTCTCTTAGTAGTACGTTCCGAAAAACGATCTCTCAGTAATAGTATCACTAATTGTTATTGTTTTTTCTGTCTTTCTTACTTTCGTTACAGGTCAGTATTTTGCGTACTTCGGATGTATCTGGTAAAATTATTGTTGGTATATCGGTGATTGCAATGTTTTGTTGTAAGATCATGTAAGATCACAACACAACCGAATTACAAATCCGTGAGATGTAAACAAATATGACCAGTAGGATGTACATCTTTATAACGTGTGTGTTTAATTTTTTCTAAATGATTTGAATTCCTCTTCGGCTTTCAGCATTGGGCAATGAACATTTGTACTGGTGACAGTAGCTACTCATGCTGCTTGATTTACCATTGTTACAGATCCGCCTGCAAACCGAAGCGTAACTAAATTGTCATCATGCGCGTCATCGCCGGCGCGACTTTGGTGCTTTTGGCATGAGCAAATTACTAGCTACTCGGTACCCAGCCATTAGTTAGCGTATGCATACATAATACCGGACATATATAGGTACCGACAACGTGGAATCGTGCTCTCCAGACTTGAGGGTTTTTCGTCTCCCCGTATAGCTGAAGTTCAAGGCCAGTGATTTTGCTTTCAACCGGCAACAACTTGGTTGTGGAGCGTTACGGATGGGTGATTTTGAACAACTACGTTGTTTATTTATTTCATTCTTTGTGTTGCATTATGACAACCATTCTATGGCGGCTGTACTGAAAATATAAGGCATGGTGTTTGGGAAAGTGACTGTAATTCTTTAAGCAAGTTAGCGTGAATCGGTGAAATTTTATCGGTATCGATAGAATCAATTGCAGTGTGATTTACTTTAACGATATGTTAAGCAGCTTTGAATGGTGAGATTTTACACCTGTGCAATTGAAAATAAGGAATTTGGATTAAAGTAATAAATTGTTATTTTAATAATATATAATATAATATTATAAAGCATTACAGCCTGGCCGTCATCATAGAATAACAAAAATAATAATAAATAGTAAGAGTAATGTTAATAAGCGCCAAAAAGCTTGATTTTCAAAGAGTAGTATCGTATAAAGCTGTTCATGTGAAGATGGCAAGAGAAAAAAAAAATGAAAACCAGTTTAGTTTACAAGCCTATAATTTGCTCATTCCACCGAATCGTGCTGGTTTACAATCCAGGAGGATGTAAAGCGCACAATGTTCAATCATCCAAACGGCTTCCACCGCGATCGGCGTGTAGTATCCGTGGGGCTGTGTGTTGTTGATTCCTCTACTACTACTGTTATTTTCACTAGCACTATTAACATCACACCAACATTTGCTTAACTATTGTTACGAAAGGCGGTTGCTGCTTTTAATTCGTGCATCAATTGCATTCGATTAGGCTCACGCGATGCTGCCGATGACGATTTAAATGCCTCAACTACATGGCCGGGGATTGTCGACGACAACGACGTCACCATTCTAATAGCACCCTTGCGGGACTCACAAAACACAATCGACTTGTATCCCTCCCCCGCGTCGAGTGGGGCGTTACCTTTGGGTCACGTTTGTGTGTGTTTTTTTTGTGCTCTGTTTTCTTGCAACCGGTCGGGTTTGTTCGCTGATCGTAAATTAGGTGCAATTAAACCGTCTCCCATTGTGAGTGTTTCTTACCCGCGCATACCCCATGCGTCTCAGCACGTGGCGGACATATTTGCGGCTGATTTACATTTAGGGAAACTAGAATTTACTCTGGAAGTAGCATGAAATCTTCACCATATGATTGTGTTAACTGCAACAGGTTTGTGGAAAGATAATTTCGTGGCTGGTGTTTCGCGAATGAATGCATCGTTTTGCTTGATTACCTTCTCACAGCATCGGTCGGATGGTGTGATGTGAACTGAAAACTATTTCCCAGAGAGCAGCGAAAATCGTGCATTGATGTTTAAAGCTTTAATTTAGAAAGCTCTTTGAAGCAGATTTAAATTTTGGCATTTCAATCTTTGCATCTGTTTTGATACATTGATCATTCAACCGTAAATTTACTATTTTAAAATGACAAATCACAATTGATACAAAATTCTTCTAGTATGATGAGATATTAGCTATAAAAATAAATAAATGTAATCATTTTATTATGATGGGAAAGTGGTGGGATATTAGACAAATGTGGTCGGATTCTACGGAATGTTAGGTATTGCTTTGTTCCGTACCTTTGGCTAAATATAGCAACATAAACGCTTACATTAGAGCATGGAAAAGTGTCATACAGCTGTGATTTACTTTAACGATATGTTCAGCAGCTTTGAATGGTGAGAGTTTACACCTGTGCAATGAAGGCTGTGCAGCATAGACAAAGCTATGTATAGTGCATGTAGAATAATGGATGTATTTTATTGCAAATGTACTTTTTGCTTTTATTGCTAAATTTTTAAACTTTATTAGCAGTTTTTGCTTTGTTTGCTACAATAAGTTAACAATATTCATGATATAACAAAGGACAACTTTCTTAAAAATAGTTCATGATTCAATGTTTGTCTTTTTGGCAGAACTACGGTCTCTGAATGTTTTCTTTACGTAGCTTGACCAATTGTTTATGCTCCTCATAACTGTTAAACATACAGTTGAACGGATAATTTGTGTTTTCTTTTGCAAAGCGGATAATTTAATTAGCGCTATACTTGTTTGTCCACTAGAAACAGCTGAAGACTTCCGGCTAAAGAATGACATAACTCACTTATTTCCGGGAATAGAATAGTATTTAATTTAACACAGCAGATTTACTATGAGTTATAAATATTTTATAGACCATGTTTATTCTTCTTGGTGTATGGCGTGAAGGCCAACCGACTTGTACTAAATTAGTTTTTCCCCGCAAAAGTATGATTAACGTTGTGTGAAATATGTTGTTCTTATTTGTGTTTTATTTTTCATGACAGTTCGAGGATGTCGCCCAGGAAAATCTGTACCTATGCCAGAGGAAGAAATTCGAGCGCTATGTTTAAAATCTCGTGAAATTTTCCTACAACAACCAATACTGCTGGAATTGGAGGCCCCACTTAAAATTTGCGGTAAATATTACGATAAAATACAATTACAGAAAGTTTACGTATGCCTGGTGTTTATGTAATGCTTCAATTATTATTGTGCCTCCTGTCAGGTGATATACACGGCCAGTACACAGATCTGCTGCGACTGTTCGAGTACGGTGGATTTCCCCCAGAGGCCAATTATTTATTCCTGGGTGATTACGTGGACCGAGGCAAACAGTCATTGGAAACGATCTGTCTCCTGTTAGCGTACAAAATTAAGTATCCGGAAAACTTTTTCCTACTGCGCGGAAATCATGAGTGTGCCAGTATTAATAGGATATATGGTAAGAACGTAAAGAGATAATTTACTATCGGATCAAAGTAATAAAAAATTTCCAATCCAATTAAGGTTTCTACGATGAGTGCAAACGGCGGTACAACGTGAAGCTGTGGAAAACTTTCACCGATTGTTTCAATTGCCTGCCCATTGCTGCCATTATTGATGAGAAGATATTCTGCTGTCATGGAGGTTTAAGTCCCGATTTGAATGTAAGTGTTGTGGTGATTAGCGGCTGGTAATGGTTTCGATACTAACTTGTTCTTTTGGTGTTATGGTTCCGTTTTCAGCATATGGAACAGATTAAACGCATAATGCGACCAACAGATGTTCCCGATACGGGGCTACTGTGCGATCTGCTGTGGAGTGATCCGGACAAAGATGTGAAAGGTTGGGGGGAGAATGATCGCGGCGTAAGCTTTACGTTTGGTGTGGACATTGTTGCAAAGTTTTTGCTTATTCACGAGTTGGATCTCATTTGCCGAGCGCATCAAGTCGTAGAGGATGGGTACGAGTTCTTTGCCCGGAGGTCTCTGGTAACGCTGTTTTCGGCGCCAAACTATTGTGGTGAATTTGACAATGCTGGCGGTATGATGTCGGTGGATGCGAATCTAATGTGTTCGTTTCAGGTATGTTATACATACAGAGTGTGAATGAGACGGTCTCCTAGAGTATAACGGTTTTGTTTTGTGGGGTGATTTACTTTTAGATTCTGAAGCCATCGGAAAAGAAGGCAAAATATCAATACAGCGGAACAAACAATCAGCGGCCGCAGACGCCCCAGCGCAATCAAAATCCAACCAATAAACGGAAATAATAATTTCTCTCCCTTCTCAACCGCTACCTAACGAGACGCAGCAAAAAGAAGTCATCATTAGCAGCCAGTTCGTCTGCAAACACCGTCACTAATGCAACTAACGTTTCCAACAGCGCTGACGGGGAAGATGAAATAATGCTTACCGGTACCTCCGTGCCGTACGATCCTGCAGCAGAGCATCTAGCACAACGTCAGGATCAAGACCGAGTTAACACAGTAAACGGTACAGCAACAACCGGTGTGGTAGTAGCAGCAGCATCAGCTACATCAGGCCCATCATCATCGTCTTCGGTGTTGCTGAAGAATGTTCCAACCAAAGCAATCGTATTTTCAGACCAATCTTTGCAAAATATTGAAAACGACACGACCACGTCGCATTTACGACCTGCTACACCCTCTTCCCTCCGTCCGGATGCCTCACTGCTTGAAAGACGAGGATCATCTGCCGAAGAGGAGGAAGACTGTACCTTACCGTCACCACCACCACCACCGTCGATACAAACGGTGCCAGTAATGCAATTGCAAGGTCTTCATTTACATCAACCAGTTCCGCAGTATCCGCATGATCCAATGCACGGTCTAGATATGGTCACGACGCATAATCCATCGACCTCCTCAGCACGCTCATGCTTTTCTCCACCACCACCAGCAATTGTGACAACTGCGTTAATGAGTTCCTCCGGGACGCATGTGATGCCCGGCGGATCTAGTTCCAGCAGACAATTACCACCCTATCCACCGGCAGTGCCACTACCCAAACCGACGCCCATTTGGATTACACCGGTTCAACATTCGTCAAGCACGGGCGGCGGTAGTGCGCTTGCGAGGGATAGGTCCGTTACTGCGTATTCTACAGCATCCACTATAGCCGTAGCTACCGGTAGCAATAGCCCGGCAGTAGTTTCGACCGTGCCTATCTTGCGTACTTTCGGTGCGTCGGCGGGCTCGAGACAAAATTCATTCGGCAGCTAAGGTGTAATCGATGATCGATGATCTGATTAACCGACATTTCGATGATGCAAGTGTGGGTTGTAAGAGGGTGGGATCGAGCTATAAGGAACTGTGTGAGAGAGGATAGCATTTGATGCGCAGTTCACTATGGAATAGAATCGGTAATATAACAAAAAGCAAACGAGTGGCTCCGTGAAAGATAATGATGACTAAACGATGTGTCGCGACAAACGGGAAGCGAGTGAGAAAGTGAGAGAATTACAGACGCGCGCGATGTGAAACGAGAGATACAAAAACCCGCTCGAAGTTTAGCAGCGGTTCATGAAGAAACAAAATTAAATAGTTTTTATTGAATGATATTGTTAACAAATACACACAGTGCACTATCAGAAAAGCGCATCAGATGCTTTTTGTACGCTATAGCGTGCGTGCGACGATACAGAAAGAAAGTAACTTAAACGGAGGAGATAATAAGAAACATATTCGATAGAGTGATAGAGCGAAAGTGGGTCATTGCTGGGATAAAAATCAAATAAGTAAACCAATAAATTGCCACAGTGGCAAACAGGGGCTAGAACGTACGGTGTAAGGAGGGCAGAGTGAAGAAGTATCAACAAAAAGCATCAACCGTGTGAAGTTTTATTGTAGGTCGTCTATCCAAGCAATTTATAACACCCGCACACTGATGTCCTTGGTAAGAAGAGTTTAACGATAACATACACCAATAAGCGGGGTGTACGGGATGCTTTAGGCTGAAAAACAATATCCAACTTGCAAACGGGAGATTACGAGTGAAAGCAAAGAGTGACCCATTTGAAGCATAGAAATATACAAACACACTCACACACACATAGTAACACCGCGATCACAACTGTACAGCCCACCAGCATGGCTGTGTCACCGGGATATGTGAATACAACATATACAAATTTCCACGGGAGGACAAATGAAAATTTTTGCTCTGTAATAATATTCATCAAATCGCAGTCGTGATGCAAACCACGTGTGTGTGTATCCATAGCCGACAAATGATATGGAAATACATTTTCAAAGTAGTGGACATAATGTTATTATCCATATTATTGTAGGTGGATGAAAAGAGTGTGCAGAAAGGCTGCGCTGCCCATCTGCACATTTGAATTGATGAAATCAATCGTAAACACTGTGTAGAGAGAGGGTAAATATGCGTCCGAAAGGGCCGATCAAGGAAAGGGAATAAATTGCACAATTTGCAGTGGGCAATTTGTGCATTTTATTGATGCTATTGTAAAGCACCATGAAGATGATACATATGTAAACGAGAAATGAAGAATGTGTGTACAAGGGGCAGAGATAATTATATATATAAAATGTAGATACACATATGCATATATATATATACAAACACACATACGCATTACTCAGAAGCGCAGCGTGGGGGTAAAAGTGACCCGGTAAAACTATGCATGAAAGATTTTCCGATTATTTTCGGTTGATCGTTTTATTGCCTTTTGAAAACTAAATAGGAAATGTATATTTTCTCCCTCCTGTCGGGGGTAGAGAGTAAATGCAATGTGAGGAAAAGAAATCAAAGATCGGAAGTCATCATTGATGCATTGATGAAAGGAAATGCTCTCATGCAAGTATGTGCATACCATTGCGCTGTAACGAAATGGAAATGTCCAGGCGAAGCAATGCACCAAACAAGCATGTAATGTAAAGCACTGTATAAACCAACAACAACAATCTGACGCATCTATGCATCTTCATCCTTTACCAAGCGCATAAAGCGTTTGCGAAATTAGCACAGACGGCGGGTGCGTTCGGTAAAACGGAAACGTTATTTTCTATATACACAAAGAAAGGTCACAAATTGTCATGCATTTACACCATGAACGGTAAACGATTTATGTCTAGCGTGGGGTACAGTTTCTTTTTTTTACATTTTTAAGCTTCCCGTTCCAAAGAATATTTATATCTAATTGTGAAAATGTGTTTGCTTCGGCAAAACCTTTACTTTTGCATTAGGGAAGAAACATTACTCAAGGCTGGTGCAGTTTTTGTTTCGTCTGTTGGAAAGATAAACCAGCATATAGAACATTTTTCGCACAGATTGTTCACACTCTATGCGTTTTTTTTACAACACCTGGCTTTCAACAATCACGAACACGATTTGCTTGGTTCGTGTTCGAACAAACAAACAAACAAAAAAAATCCGATTTTCGGTTCTGATCAACTGATGAAGCGTGTTTCAAACACCTGATTGAACAGTGTTTGTAGCACGCAGTGGATTCTTCGAGTAGCATCGTATCGTTTTTCTTTTCTATAAAATATACCAGTTAAAAGGCTAAACCATATTACTCTAAACATTTCGTTGGCTGTGAAAGGAAGCGCATAACCTAAACACGAATCAAACAGAAAACGAATGCATGAGATGTGCAATGAGTGAATGTTTCCAACACAATTCACAGGGGGTGTGTTTCCACTGAACCAAAGCTGAACGCAACTCTGTACACAATACACAAAAAACGATCATCAATCGTCTCCCGTTTTGAGGATGGTACCACACGCGTCGTCGTCATCTCACTCAGAAAACAACCATTTATACACGTCACCTGTTTGGAAGGCTTTTACAAAACACTATTTTTACATTCAATCGACACAGGGCAAGGACAGAAACAATAAAATATGCAAGTGGAAAGCCTTTACGTTGATACGTTCTACTTCAGTACGTTGATCTTTACCGGGCTTGAGGCCGTATACTGTCGTACGATGCTTTGTTTGTTTTTCTTTCATTCTGCCGTACAAGCAACACACTTCCGCTTTTCGAAATCGAAGCGTTAAATTGACATCCGTTTACTTTTATCTTCTTAGAGAACCTGAACTAGCAAAAGCAAATCAAAGATGATACACGCGAGATGCTTATTAAGTTGCGGTTGCATTAAGGTGAACCGATGTAAGGGAATGCATATGAATTAGCGCAACAGCAGCAGCAGCAGCAGCAGCAAGAGAGTAAACCAGTAAATTATTATAATTAACAAAACACAGCATACCCCCCATCCGCCGTTCGAGGAACAACGTCGGCCGGGGCACATTATGTTGGAAAGAAGAGCAATGTAATGAATAAAGGATCATAATTAATATTAAAAGTATGGTAAACGTTTTGTAAAGAGAAGTGTGGAAAGAACTTGGGACGTTTGTGGAAGTAAACGATAGTAACTATTATTCTTCATTTTGCATTTCTTCAAGCTTCAAGTCACGTTTAGGTATGGTCAAAAACACTGCTGCTCTAGCCTACGCGCGATTATTGTGAACGAGTGTTTTTGACATGCTTCAAATACTGTCAACCCTGGCAGGAAAATAAACTAAACGGCCAGTATCTCTTTTTCTAAAGTAACAGCTACGCTTTTTCTACCCAGTCAGCGAGCGACATCGGCTGCTACTGACAATTGGCATGACAAGGGACACGGGCGAAATGAAACCTCGCTGCTCCGATGGAATTGCAAATGCGCAAAGTGAAATGCATTGAAAAGCAGTGCGTCAAATGTCTGTTTTAGCGTCCTTTTATTCTACCGGCGTTCATTTGTCACTGTCAAGAAAAAATCGAATCGTTGGGTTAATGCGGCAACTGGCGAATAATTTAACCGGCACCAAACGCTACCGTGGCTTGAAGTAATTTGTTTGTAATTGCAATCGAAGTGAACTTTTCAATCACTATTAGTTCCGCACAGCTGGAATGCAGTGAGTGGGGAGGGGGCTAATATAACTTTAAGCATTTAAAATGCTCGTTTCTTCGAGTGAATTGAATTATTTCATTTGTAAAGTTAGCACGAAGCAATGAGTCAACATTTCATGATTTTTCAATCGATGATCCAATCATCGAGCAGTCGAGAAAATGCAATTGAAAATTTGTTTTTTGAGGTTGCAAATAGTTTTAGGTTCACTTTGACAACTGTTTTTAAAAGGGGTTTAAGTTTAACAACATCTTCTCTCCGCTCGAGAAGGATGAAAACATCTGATGCGACGTCCTTAAAAAGTTTAAGTTCGTAACGAAAATCCTGGACAACTTGGACATTGTTATGAAAAAAATTGGTGTCCATGTCTGCTTATCTCAACAGCTATCATTATAGTTTTTTTTGAGAAAATCGGAAAAATGTAATTTTATTTTTTGATGCTCTTGATTAAGTTCCTACCCAATTGCCGAGGAGTCGCTCGCAAAGAGGTGCCAACATTTTCGTAGAATTCATTCGTTGTAGTGACGATTAAAGATGACAAAAGAAAAGAAATACCGAATTAAGGAAAGTTAACTAACAAATCTTTACTTTTTCCTCGATCAATCGAACCCACCCGAACATATGCCTTATCAAGATGAGCCATGTTTTGTGAAGCACAGTTAAAAGCTGCTTTCAGGAGCGAAAATCGAGCTATCCAAATCCTTCACTGCCAGATTGGATCAAGCACGTGGAGTGATTGCTTTCTACTTGCTTTGATGATTTTGTGTTGTGTGTGTGTTGCCTCTTTTCCTAAATCCCAATACTTTCGCAATCCCAATATGGGTTTCGCTGTATCGAACTATGTAGGGGGAGAAAAAAAAAACAACTGAGAAGGTTAATTACTTTAAAAGAAATCAAAAACCCTCCAAGGCTTACCCTGTCAGCACTTATGCTGCCGAGTGAGCAGGGTAAAGTGTGGGCTTGTGTAAATAATGGATCGAATTTTTACAATTCCCTCACAACCCTTGCGAAGACATTTTCTCTCACTGATAAATTATTTCCTTAGTTCTACCATCATCTACCCTGCCTTCGCGCCTCTTGCCTGAACACTAACACGGCTTAAGCTTACTTGTGTAAAGTTTGGGACGTGATAGCCCGGGATTCATCTTTAAAGTCGCGTTAAAACGAACCCATTCACCCCAACATACCAGTTATGGAGTGTTTCGTACGAATAAATGCTTGTCTGTTTACGTGAATTCACACGCAACGCGATTCGCAGAAAAAAAAGTGTTGAGTGATAATAAGAAAAACAAAAGGGTAACGCAAAAACAAACGTTTCGATAACCGGGAAACGAAAACTTTATTTCTAATCCCAACCACTCACCGGAGCGAGAAACTAAGGCGAAAGAGCGAAAGAAGAAGTGGGCATGTTTTATTTACGAAAGGGTACTCCAATTCATCATCACTCTGTCAGCATCAGGAACGCCGTTCGCCCGGTGGGACCGGAAACGCGAACACAACACACAAGAATACAAGGGTTCGCCCAGGTTCCGGTTTGTCTTGACACGATGCGCTTTGTGTGTCGTGTAAGGGCATCGAGTGGTGGTGGCAGTAGTTTCGGTTAGGGATGGGTGGTACACTGTCGAGCACTGTTTCGTCCCAGATTCAAGACGAGCGTAGCCGTGTGTGTGTGTGTATGAGTCCCTGTATGTCGGTGAGTGCGCACGGTCGGCACTTCTCGCAAGTGGCCACTTCTCGCTGTGGATTGCCGGAAAGTGAGGTGACAGGATGAGGGCACAGATTTATGGTTTTCCACTGGAGCCAAGTAACAAGCCCTGAGCGATTCGTTCGATGGTGCCTCTGATAAATGTGAAGCATCCATTAGGTGTGTTGCATTGGCAAAAGTTTGTCTCAAGCTTTTTTTTTTGCTGTGCGCGAGCCTTCTATGTATTTGCTCGTGTGCAGTTGCGTAAACTTGAAGTGGTCCGTAAAGTGCCTACTGCCACAGATGATGGTACAGTGTTTTCGGAAGGCAGGATGCTCATTGAACGACTGCAATTGCAAAACAATACGGAAAGAACGCAGAAATGCATTAGCGTGGAAGTGTACGTCAAGCATATGTTGTTAGTTTTCTTTTATTTAACAACCATGTTCCATACGCTGAATATGTAGAATACCGTGCGGTTGACTATTGAAAGGCAGCATGCAACGAAATACTCAGAACACGAGAAACAATTTCTTTCTGATTGAATTCCGGATGGTTTGGAAGAAAGACTTGTTGCAAATTGAAACAACTTCAAATGTACGATGGTTTCCTCTGCAGATCAACGGTATGAATAACAAATGTCTTGCTGTGAACGCCATTTGCAGTCTCTCTTGACAATAGGAACAAGATGTTCCACTTGAGGTGAAACCCGTTGAAATGCAGCTCTACGTTTTTCAGTACCTCCAGGCCAACCTTATCTACATGGGTGCTGGGTAATAGACAGGATGTGCAACATATATGTAAAATCCATGGTATTTCCTTACTTTTATTCCTATTGGCTGTTGAATTTAAAGTTTCTGGGCACTGTTGAATGGTTGGTTGTGGATGGAAGGTACAAATGCATTATTCCAAGAGAGAAGCCTTTTCACCGGGGAAATAGAAAACTAGAACCCTTTTATGATGCATGGGAACGACTGTTAAACGTATTGAAATTTTTTTCACCGGGGAAATAGAAAACTAGAACCCTTTTATGATGCATGGGAACGACTGTTAAACGTATTGAAATTTTAAAGATCGACGAACGAACGCAATATAAAAAGTATTGTTGAAATACAGTGTTTCTCACTTGATAATGCAAAGTTACCTATGATTTTTGCAAACGCTACATACGATTTCGTATGGAGCGTTTGCAAAAATCATAGGTAACTTTGCATTATCAAGTGAGAAACACTGTAAGCGTTACGAACCTACTTTAGTATTTAACAACATGACCAAATTGTTAGAATCTAATTTAGAATACAATTAAGCTTCCATTAGCTTTCAACCTTAAATCACACTGATAAGCACATACCAAAGCTCTATCTAGAATTAAGATACACCAAAAACCGGTCTCTGGTATACAAACTTTAATCCGTTCCGAATGTTAGGCTCCACATAGCCGGTGTTACAGTGTTTCTCACTTGATAATGCAAAGTTACCTATGATTTTTGCAAACGCTACATACGATTTCGTATGGAGCGTTTGCAAAAATCATAGGTAACTTTGCATTATCAAGTGAGAAACACTGTATCAATTCAAGTATCGACCGGTCAACAGATGAAGCGTGCTCGCTGCTCGGGATAATGCTCTACCGTAGGCCCATCAATTGCGTTTCGATATTGTAAGCATCCCGTTTAATTAGCTCAACCCAATCCACCCCGGGCCGACGATATCGAACTCCGGCTAATTGTGTAATTGAGAAAGGCCGCTTGGTTTTGTGCTGTCCACCGTCATAACCAACTGTGAAAATTCCCTTTAAAGGGTCATTGGGAGGAATTGTTCCAGATAAGCTGACCCGAACTGTGGCGAGTAATGTTCTATTCTAAATAGTCATTCAAATTTCATCAGTTTATTGTTTATTTTATATAAAATACAGCTATTTCATCAACATCAGTTTATCTTAACAAAACGTTTTATTTTTTACATAAATTAATGAGTCGTTCCTCTATGCTTGTTACTCAACGCTACGGCCTCATCCCCTGGACCGTATCCGACGATATTATAACTCACGTATAATTTGCATTGCATTATGAATAATCAACACTACCCGTCTCACCATTCCTCACTATTCCGCCACTCCTCAACTCACCGTCCGGAGGTTCAACACTGCTTCCTTCGTCACGGTCGTCTCCCGAGTCATAACATCTGCTTGCCACACAGCACGATAGTGCAGCTGGTGGATATTGTCTTAAGAATTTAGCCACCACAGACAAACACCAATAATCCTCGTTCCATTTTATGGGGACCAACAGAACAGAAAGCCAAGAACTCGCACATGCCCAGGCACGCCACCCTGGTACGATGCTGCGTTGCCGAAAATGCAAATACTTGCAACAACCGTGTGTCGGGAATACGGCATACACTACCAGTGCGTGCGTGAACGATGATAATAAGATAGCGGAACGGAGCTTTTCACTACACATACTGTTTGCATTTGTCTTGTCCTGGCTGCCGAGAAAACGAAGGATGGATAATCTCGTTGCAACGGTGTGCAAATATCAACAAAGGAGACGGATCTGCGACCCGATGATGCTGCCAGATAGAACACAAACTTGTTCACAAAAATCCGCGCCAAGGCACTCACTACCTAACGCTGTGGATGCAGGAAGACACTGTGGAGAGTAGAGCAGTGTTTATCGTTGTTCGCCGGGCTAAGTGATATATTATCTCTTCGGCCAGGTGTTGCGTGCTTGCAAATTGTCTTGTTCTTTTGCGTTTTATGAGCTCGTTTTATGGCGTTTACATGGTGCGTTTACGACCATCGGATGGATCCGACATAGCGAATGCTTGAGGAATGCAAAAGAATTCGCGTCGTACAGTCGACAGGAGTTGTTTAAAAGCATCGTCACATATTTTTGTCATGCAGTTTCATTTGACGAATATAAATCCATTCGCAGGTACTAAAGAGCATTAGCTGCATTTGACTGAGGGTCATGTAATTGAAAACGATGAGAAATTAGGATATTACGCGTCTTGTAAGGATCACGAATGTCAACGAGAAGGATTGACTCATTTGACGTTAGATTCGTACCACATGATAAGCATAGACCATGTTGTTCAAAAACCAAAACAAATGCAAACATCACCAGATAGACATAAGCCACCACCATGACAGTTACGCTGCCTTTTTATCTATTTGAACCGGTTGCCTTTTCCCATTAAACGGCAAGTAATATCAAATACCGAAGCACAGGTTGGAAGAGCGAATGATGACCGACTGCTTGCTATGACTCTATTTGGAAAACGCAACAAGTACACTCGAAGTCTCTCCATCTCTTGGATGCATTTGCACAGATTGGAAATCAGTGTTCAATGTCCGTGACTGAATTTGTACCGATACTACTTCCACACATCCAACCATTAACTCCAACTCCAGCACACATAAAAGGCTTTGTTGCATCGCACGGGTCGATGATGCTCTCAGCTCAAACACTTTTGATCCGGTTGCCGTTGCACTTCAAAGTCCGCGGACACTGCATGCACGATGCTCAACACCATCGCCACTAAACGGTGATTTACCAAATGGATTGGCGAATAAAGATTACAGCTGATGAGATTACTGAGCGCGGGAAAACCTCGACTGTAGCAGCGGAAACACGTCAGAACTCGACCGATGTGTTTGTGCCAACGTTTCAAATGCAAACTTCGTGTCTTCTTTGTGCTATTGGTTGGTATTGCCCTCATGTGGCCTGATTTACTTAAATACATTCAATGTTGCTTTCGTGGAATGCAAATCAGTCTGAACATAGTGTTACCTCCAGTTCTTTAGCTTATTTTTGTAGTTTAACTAAAACATCCACCAAACTCATCAAGCAATCACGCCAGCATTTTATCTTTCATTCGACTAATGGTCTCGAGAAACACTATTCGTTTTGTTGAGTAAATTATCTGTTAATGTATTACCATCAAAACACGACAGGAGTTGTTTAAAAGCATCGTCACATATTTTTGTCATGCAGTTTCATTTGACGAATATAAATCCATTCGCAGGTACTAAAGAGCATTAGCTGCATTTGACTGAGGGTCATGTAATTGAAAACGATGAGAAATTAGGATATTACGCGTCTTGTAAGGATCACGAATGTCAACGAGAAGGATTGACTCATTTGACGTTAGATTCGTACCACATGATAAGCATAGACCATGTTGTTCAAAAACCAAAACAAATGCAAACATCACCAGACAGACATAAGCCACAACCATGACAGTTACGCTGCCTTTTTATCGATTTGAACCGGTTGCCTTTTCCCATTAAACGGCAAGTAATATCAAATACCGAAGCACAGGTTAGAAGAGCGAATGATGACCGACTGCTTGCTATGACTCTATTTGGAAAACGCAACAAGTACACTCGAAGTCTCTCCATCTCTTGGATGCATTTGCACAGATTGGAAATCAGTGTTCAATGCCCGTGACTGAATTTGTACCGATACTACTTCCACACATCCAACCATTAACTCCAACTCTAAGCTTCACATGTAGCACACATAAAAGGCTTTGTTGCATCGCACGGGTTGATGATGCTCTCAGCTCAAACACTTTTGATCCGGTTGCCGTTGCACTTCAAAGTCCGCGGACACTGCATGCACGATGCTCAACACCATCGCCACTAAACGGTGATTTACCAAATGGATTGGCGAATAAAGATTACAGCTGATGAGATTACTGAGCGCGGGAAAACCTCGACTGTAGCAGCGGAAACACGTCAGAACTCGACCGATGTGTTTGTGCCAACGTTTCAAATGCAAACTTCGTGTCTTCTTTGTGCTATTGGTTGGTATTGCCCTCATGTGGCCTGATTTACTTAAATACATTCAATGTTGCTTTCGTGGAATGCAAATCAGTCTGAACATAGTGTTACCTCCAGTTCTTTAGCTTATTTTTGTAGTTTAACTAAAACATCCACCAAACTCATCAAGCAATCACGCCAGCATTTTATCTTTCATTCGACTAATGGTCTCGAGAAACACTATTCGTTTTGTTGAGTAAATTATCTGTTAATGTATTACCATCAAAACATCGTACTGTTCCTGCGATCTAATTCCATTATGCTCTAATTTGTACAGAACTGTGGCAAATACACCGTGTAACAATATACAAAGACGGGCAAGAAGAGCGCACAAAGAAGGACAAAACACTACAACAAGCAGCTTTCGCTTTGTTTTACTTTGCCCCAAGTTGGACTTTTTTAAGCTCTTGCACAACACCAAACATACAAGTGCTCGAGGGGTTGGAATTCTCTGCTGGTGACAACTGAACCGAGTAATTTAAAATAACAACAGTGACACATTCTGAACCCGAAGGAACACGAACACCAAATCACAACGATGGAGTGGAAGAACAGCTGGAACTTAACACTACATGCAAACATAAGTTGAACAGATGCGAGTTGAGGGCTTTATTTCGTAGTTTTGTAAGCATTGTGTACCGATGTCCTGCTTTGACTTGAACATTTCCTAATTGTTGCACCGTGCACCTAACTGACGGTGGTCACAAAACCTCATATCAATCGCTGTGTTGATTCGAATGCTATAAGCTTACTTTTCATCTTTAATTGTGCTGCTCAATCCGACGCCCTGATAATCTGACAGAAATGACGGGCCACGCTCCGACCAGTGTACCAATTATTTAACAAACTACACGGTTTGCATTCAATGAATGACCTTCACTGTATGCAGTAAACACGCCAGCTGTTCCGCTGCCCAGCAAAGCGAATAATTTATGATTATGCTGCCATAATTAATCACTTTAGCGGGGTGGTGGATTATGTTGGTCGTGTCGTCTGTCGTGAATGATGGTACAATGACGCTACAGCGAGAATCATGCTTCACTAGTGTGTCACTCTAATCAGGGAACAATCACGGTGATGAATTTTGACAGCGATTAATCATGCTGCGGAGAATCGATGGGGATGCTCTGGGTCCAAGAAATATGGCAAACTCCACGATCGTTCGCTTAGAACGCTATGTACCAGTCGGCCGGTGCAAGTAAGTAATGAAGCGAGGACAAGTTTTCTTGGTTTTAAAGCGTCACTTATGCTGTGAGACACGAGCGTAAGCCTCAAAGCGTTCCGCAACTTAATCACTGGTATTGATAATTCTGTGATGGCTAAGCTTCGTAGAAGTAATACACATCGACAAATAACGCAACATTCGCCTGGTACTATTCAGACCTAATTACTGTTGATTACACTCTGTTGCGAACCATTCAATCCGTTCGCTATTCAATCTCCAAGGCCGTATGAGCCAACATGTAAACCCTTTCTCTGGATTGTGTTCCGGAGGCTGTCTTCTTTTCCATCCGACTACTACATGCTGTAAGTTTCCAGTAATTATTTTAACCATGCCTAGCACTCTGCTGAAAAGCTCTATTCCTACAGTCGGTGTCAGTGCTAAGCTGCTGAGTTACTGTACAAATTGAATTGAATAGTAATTGAACGGATTTATGAAGAAATTTAGGCCATCCTATGGAATAGCCATATATAATATACCATTAGATTAGACAATTCTGAACAAGTGTCCGCAAATTAAGCACGATGAATATAGAAACATTCTTACTTAACTCATTGAGTCGACTTTTGGTGAGCTTGAACTGCTGTCCTAAAAGCTTTCGTAGCCCAAGCATCCCGAAACCCTTCTTCAAAACTTTGAACGCAACTAACACAACCCCACCATACCATCTTCTCAACTGATTCCGACTATTATCGTTCATGCTCCGTGAAGAATGTGAGAGTGTGTGGGACGATCGTCAGCTTGGTTCAAGCGTTCCATGTTGAGACACAAAATGAATCTGTGCGACAGCTGGAAGTACATTGGGTGCATCGATTTTCACCCATCCTCCACGGTTCGAGCATCATTCGGGCTGACACAATCTGGTCTCAAGACAGTCATAAGTGTCGCTTGTCCTTATGTGCGTTCGTTCGCCGGGAGTTCTGGTTGACGTTAAGTATCTTTTGATTAAAAATGGTACATGGCTTTATTGTCTCGTGGTAGCCGATCAATGCTATCGACGGAGCAGTTGTATTATAGAAATCGATAGGCCGAAAAACAACGACAACTGAAACATTCAACCGAACCACCATGTTGGTAAGTATCAATGTACTACTTATTATTGTAACAACTATGTCGAAGTCATTTTTCGTACTACGTACTAGGGTGATGTTCAATTCTAGCTAGAGAATTAACATGGTTTTATGCTGCAGTATATTGATTGGTCCTCCAATATTGAAGATTTTTCCAGGAATCGTTCCTCCTGAAATCAAACATTAGTTCAATGTGTACCTTGGTGGCCTGATCCTTTACAACAAGAGCTGTCCCACACGGTCTATGCCCGTACAATGGTCGCCTCGAGCAGCACGTAATCCTCATTTTATGGGTTGGATTTTAATTGAATAAATTCTCTCTCTAATTAGTCGCATTCCAATCCGTACCTGTGCAGCTGGATCGGACGAAGAGAAGCATTTTTCCAGCGCTAATTTAATTCCTATACGGAAGCGTGGTCTGGACGGAACCATTCTACTCCGGAATCGCATCTAAAGCTGCTGCTTGCTACTCACTTTAAATTCGTCGGACAACGTTGGTTGGCGATCATCGGACGTTTCCCAACTCGCCTTCGCTTTTATTGTGCAAGGAAATCAATTAACTCGTTGCAACAGATACTGACGGCTTAATTGTACATTGTGTAGTACTGACGTGAAGTCTCGTTTCCAGTTCTGGGCAGTCGTTGGTAAACTCGGAACACAAACCATCAAATGGTTGAAATGTAAGAATGAAATTAGTTTGACAATTCCACCGTTAGAAACTTAAATGCTGAAACTAAAAGCACTTGTGTCACACTCCTTCGTGAGCAACTGGTGTAACCTCGTCGCCCTTTAAATCATCCCCACAAATCGATATTGGTTACAATCAGTTCGTCAGGTTTAAATTTGATTATGCGTCACTTTAAGCCTCCTTTCAAGTTCAGGACCAGTGCAGCAGCGTCCATTCTGCTTTTTACGTCCTCCTTCTGTTCTATTTCATCTTCAACAACCTCCCTGTACGAGTGGCGGGTACATTGAAGTAGTACATCATCGCTGGGACCGGATTTTATTAATGTTTTATGTCTTATCAAAATCCCATTAAATCCAACCGCGGCTCTGTAGATCGTCAACAGTTAACAGAGTGTCGAAGTACCGGAAGAGGAATGCCAAACAAATAAAACCAAAGAAATACCATTCAAAACGATCGAAGCAACGGAACAGCCCCTCAAATCCGTTCGCCAAACGTCAACGCCTTATGATGTATCGATTGTTACTCCGTTAATGGGATGAGATGCATCATCAACGGCCCACAACGATGGGCAATTAGTGGAAAGCACGGCGAGCGCCATTTGCCAACTTCTAGCCGACAATTTTTAATGAAAACGTATCGCTAAGCTCCTCACTCGTGTGCGCCATTTGCCAGTTGCCACCAGCACCAGAAGAAGCACGACGAAAGGGACACATAAATTACCAACTCAAGTATCTTCGTCGTATTCCGCACGCACTTTGGCAGTTTTATAAACGGCTTGTTTACATCTCGTTCGATGGCCGTGGATGTAACAATAACTTTTTGCGGACCCATCGCAGCTCCATGCCCACAACCTGAGCCCACGGCCGACTGGTTATGGCGTAGTGTCTCTGCGATGGTTCCTCGCTTCGGGAGCAGGAAATGAATTACCGACAAAAGTTTGCAAATTAAATGTCCAACTTTATGCTTTCGCGCTGGGTCCCTTGCAGCGCGAACCGGCTCGGTCATACTTTTGCACAATTTGCCCGGGAATGAGGCGGAGAACTATTACGGACGGTTATTGCTAATGAGAATTATTGATTGTGTATGCGTGTGTATGCGTGTGTGGTTGTGCAAAATGCCGGAACAGTGTGCTGAGAGCAATGAAATATTGAAAGTAATTGTAGAATGTTTCCGAGCATTGTTTGGATCGTTTGACGGCAATATTGTGTTGGCTAACTACACCAGATGCCAGATGTGCGGATACTATTCGACAATTTCATGCAGAATTGGTAATTTAAACTCCTTGTATTATGGGGTCAATAGATATTACTGATGCACGTTACACGATCGAGAAGACTGTGAAAAAATGGCTAAAAGCGTAATAGAGCCTTATTATTGTTTCCAAAAACATTCTGCGCACTGAAGTGAAGTAATATTATCTTCGTGCTGTTCCTTTGACAAAATTGCGTTAATTTACGCACGCAAATGACACGACCTACCATGAGCTTTCCGATGATGTTCATAAGCTTCCCCACGGCCCCATGCTTCGGTCAAATGGTTCGAGAAGGATGTATCAATGAACGAAAAGTCAATGATATTGCAAAGTTCGGAGCTACGATACGGAGACACCTGGTACCGGAAAGCGGTTTATAAAAGAAAAAAGAAAATTGCTCAGGTCCCGACCCTATTAAACGCCGAAGCCGTCAATTTATATGCAAATGAAAAAAAAGCAATTTTATTGTGACCTGCAAGCGATACACTTTGCTTTTCGTTGTATTGCGTACATCCCATCAGTTGTTTGAACATTTGTCAAATATTTGCATCGATTGTATTGTAACAGTTTTACAGGCTTTGTAGAAAAACAAACACAAACCAATACATTTTTAGTATTTGAATTATCCATTAGTTATGCATCAATTAGTACATAAAAAGTTTCTTACAGGAATGTTTGTTATGCATTCTCTATATGTATATTTTTTGTATTAAACAAATTGAATAGAAGCTAGCATAGCGTGTCGTAATAACCGGAATAATCCATTATCGCTAGCTTCCTTCCATTTATAAGACAGCCGGATCGATAATCACTTCTTGTAATGGCTTGTCATGGCGTCTTAGTCTATTTTTAAGCACTTCGAACACTACTTAGCATTTTCAATCACTTGAACCTTCTGTCTAAGCAATAGATATAAATGTACATTGTCATTGGTGCAGTAATTGCGATAGTACTTATTTAAACGATTATACGTTGCTTTGGTCACTATATAATCGACTACCCCGAAGCAATTCATTTGATCTCAAGAGATACCAATGCACTAATGAGAACACTTCCAAAACAACAAATATGGTTCCAGAGAAAGGATGATTGCGCAACATCTTCGGCTGATATTGCTGGCAAAGCTCATCGCAAAACACCGGATTAGAGCGCCTAATCCTTTGTCATTAAATTGTGCCATTATTGACACCTCACACTGAGACGCTCCTGCACCGTGCTGATGATGACAGTCAACAATATGGGTTGGCTTCGTCCTTACTAGGCGGCTCTTTGTGAAGCTTTGCCTTCCTATTTCGGTTAGCAATTGGACGACTTCTGTACGTGGTAGACGACTTTCTACATTTTCCGCTTTTTTCGAAAGGAGCTTAATCACGCTTGTAAATGAAGCGTAACAAGCATTCGGAGCAAGCTTTTTGGGAAGGAATAAAATTAACGTTTTACGCTACGTGCTGTTCGCTTTGACATGGTGTGTTTGATCGCGCGGGTAAATATGCCCTTTTTTTTGGAAAATCATTACGTTATTAAGATATTAATGTTTGAGTTCGTAAGAATCATGGCAGATAACAGTTGATTGTCTATATTGTGATACTTTATTATACGTTCAACAAATGAGAACATTTGAGGAACAATAGGTAAGACAAGGATCACTGCGACTTTGATTCCAGTTAAGTGTCAAAAGAGATCTAACGCAATACAGATTAAATGAAATAGAAAAATCTTAGTTTCGTATGATGAAAGCATGAAAAGTCATTGTCATATTAAAATATTTTTTAGTTCTATAAATGCTTTGTGATAATACATTAGGAATGAAACATAGAAACGACATTCTCGCAGTGATGCAGAAAGAATGTCTAGCAAATGTTCGACTGTATCGTCCATTGATTCGCATAGCTGACCACCGACAGAATAGCACTGCACTTGAATTGCGCCGAACGATAACTCTCGAGGGAATTGAGTGAAAATCTCGAGTGTTTGTGATCGATCGAGAAGCTTCCCTCATTGCCTAGCTTCATCAGAAAATGAAAGATGATACAGAGTATCTCGACTGTGGCCGACAAAACTCCGACAAAAAAAAGCGAAACAACAACCAAGCGGAAGTATCTGACGCCTCACAGCCCGTGCTTGATGTGGTAGACGACACAATTCTCGTTAGTTTCAGCGATGGAAGATGTAGAAAGAAAACAAGGTATTCTCCTTCTATTTTTCTTCCCGTACTCATTCGTGAGTCGTTAAACAGACTCACACTACCCGCAGCAGAAGATGGTGTTGATTCAATCCACATTTCGTCGGAACCGGTTTGATCGATTCCCGCTGGTGTTTGTGTGTGTGTGTGTGGCCCGCTCTCGAGGTCTGATGCTAGTGCGATTTCCCGTCACGGGACGAGGAAAAATAGATCATTAGAGTGTGCATCGATCACAATCATCTTTCATTTTGTCACCCGCATGATTTGCTAAGGCAAGTGTGCGAAAGAAAAGGTGTTATATCGTCTGCAACTTGAGTGCCCTCCTGTTTCAAGATATCAAAGAGTTTGTGTAGTGTAGATGTCGAGTGGTGCTGCGAAACATAACGTTGGGTGCAAAATAAACGGTGGTAGGATAAACATTCTGCACCTGCTGTAAACGCTATGGAAATGTTAAAGAGTTCATAAAATATTAACTTACTTCGTTTGGTTTGAATTTCTCAGCGAAGAGAAAGAAAAACTTCTTTGATGTGAAAGCATCCATTGTCATCAGCTCAGCCATTGATCCAGTTTCTACGTAGTATTCCGATTCCAATATCTTGGAACTATTACAAGAACTTGTAATAGTTATTATAATTCAAATAACACGCTGCTGACGTGTAAGCCATAGTGTTTGAATGTATGCAGTTTCGAGGCTTAACAAAAATGGCGAAACAATAAATTAGATGACAAAAGTTGGGACAACATGCACCACATACGGTTCGAAATGCTTTTGACCAGTGTCCATGCTAGCTTTGCGAAACCTCGTTAATGTGCCTTTAACGGCGCAACATTCCAGTGACCCAGTGGCTACTGTGGTGCCTACCAAAGTGAAGAGAAGTAAATTTATTCCTAGCGACAAGCTACTGGCCCCACTGCACAGTGCTCGTTAAGTGATAAATCAAAAAGTTTTGATCCTTTGACAGCCTTAAATGGCCCATGAATTTTTATTGTCCTAAGCAAACGTTCGACTAGGGGACCGACTTCAGTTACTGTTCACCACGGTCAGTGTATATCAGTAGAAACATTTTTATTTATAGAAAATATCATCCTCTTTCAGTTACTGTTCACCACGGTCAGTGTATATCAGTAGAAACATTTTTATTTATAGAAAATATCATACACTTTAACAAACTACTGATAAATCAAGATATATTTTAGAATTGATTTACTCTCTTCAGAAAAATCTTCTCTGTAATATGATACAATCGCTAAATATCGTTTTCTAATCTAAGGAAGACGATGAGATTCAAATAACGGAGAGAAAGTAATGGACTCACGAGAAATTTCGTAAATGAACTAATCCCTTTTGTACACAAAATGGCACATTTAACCAACCGTTCAACAAGGATACCGTTGCAAACGAGTAGGGCAAAGCGTAAAATGTTAATTTCATTCATTCCCGAGTGCTCGTTACGCTTCATTTACAAGCGTGATTAAGCTGCTTTCGGCGGGACGATAATGCAAATCGGTAGAAAAAGTGAGAAGTGGTGCACACCAAGTGAAGAAGTCATCATGTCACCATTTGCACCGGTATGGCAAAGCTTCACAAAAGGCCTAGTAGGGACGTAGTCAACCCACATTGTTCACTGTCATCAGCACGGTGCAGGAACGCTTTTGTGAGAGGTGTCAATAATGGCGCAATTTAATGACAAAGGATTAAGCGCTCTAATCCAGTGTTTTGCGATGAGCTTTTGGTAGATGTCGATGGATGGAAATCAGTAATTGTGTGGTACAAATGGTTACTGTAAAAAATGCTCCTTCAAATAGTTTTCAGTAAACTTACATAAGTCGAGCATGTAGAATCCAATAGAATAGCAATCGGCCATTAAGAAAAGCTTTAATATCATCCCATTTTTTTCAGCATGCATTCATCTTTATTCTTCGTGGTTCACGAATACCTTCCATAGTTAATACTTTTCGTGATAGAATGTTACGTGTTAAACATCTTAGTTGCAAGACAAACACAAACGCAAATACATAAATAACGATCAATTGTAAGTGTCAAAACACTATTGACACGCTTCCTTAACACCTTTAAACGACTGATGGCATGTACGCAATACAACGAAAAGGAAAGTGTATCGCTTGCAGGTCACAATAAAATTGCTTTTTTCATTTGCATATAAATTGACGGCTTCGATGTTTAATAGGGTCCGGGACCTGAGCAATTTTCTTTTTTCTTTTATGAACCGCTTTCCGGTACCAGGTGTCTCATCATAGCTCCGAACTTTGCAATATCATTGACGTTTCGTTCATTGATACATCCTTCTCGAACCATTTGACCGAAGCATGGGGCCGTGGGGAAGCTTATGAACATCATCGGAAAGCTCATGGTAGGTCGTGTCATTTGCGTGCGTAAATTAACGCAATTTTGTCAAAGGAACAGCACGAAGATAATATTACTTCACTTCAGTGCGCAGAATGTTTCTGGAAACAATAATAAGGCTCTATTACGCTTTTAGCCATTTTTTCACAGTCTTCTCGATCGTGTAACGTGCATCAGTAATATCTATTGACCCCATAATACAAGGAGTTTAAATTACCAATTCTGCATGAAATTGTCGAATAGTATCCGCACATCTGGCATCTGGTGTAGTTAGCCAACACAATATTGCCGTCAAACGATCCAAACAATGCTCGGAAACATTCTACAATTACTTTCAATATTTCATTGTTCTCAGCACAATGTTCCAGCATTTCGCACAACCACACACACATACACACGCATACACAATCAATAATTCTCATTAGCAATAACCGTCCGTAATAGTTCTCCGCCTCATTCCCGGGCAAATTGTGCAAAAGTATGACCGAGCCGGTTCGCGCTGCAAGGGACCCAGCGCGAAAGCATAAAGTTGGACATTTAATTTGCAAACTTTTGTCGGTAATTCAT
>KZ061591.1:587931-598106 GCA_002091835.1 Anopheles maculatus | reverse complement strand
AATGCCATCGTTACCGCGAAGTCCCGGAACGCCCGGTTCACCTTTCTGTCCCTTCTCGGACGCTGCACCAGGTTCGCCGGGTGGTCCTTCCGGTCCGGTGTATCCCTTGTCACCCTTTTCGCCCGAAAGTCCGGGCAGGCAGGCCGGTCCAGGCAATCCAGCCAGACCCTTGTCGCCCTTCAGTCCAATCATTCCGGGCGGTCCCGACTGTCCCATCAAACCCTTCACACCGATCTCACCTCTGTCTCCCTTCTCGCCCGGTTCGCCCTTCACTCCCTGCGGTCCGCGGACACCTTGAATGCCGGGCGCACCCATCATACCCTTGCGGCCCTGGAAACCCTTGAGACCGTCGTTACCCGCCTGTCCCATGTCACCCTTCTGCCCTGGCAGCCCAATCACACCCGGCGCACCGATGTCACCCTTCAAACCGGGCAATCCCTTCACACCGTCCACACCCGGACGTCCCGGTGCACCCGGATGTCCGGCCGGTCCCTTCGGACCCGGTTCACCCTTCGGTCCAACGTCGCCCGGATAGCCCGGCGGACCCGGTGTGCCCAAGTCACCCTTCTCACCCGGATAGCCAAGCGAACCGGGCAAACCCGCATCACCACGATCGCCCATGCCGCCCCGTTCACCTTTCGGGCCACGCAGTCCCGGATTACCTTTCGGGCCGGGTGGACCCACCATCGACAGACCCGGATCACCCTTAACGCCCTTCGATCCTGGCAGTCCCGGTGCACCGGGCATTCCGTCACGTCCCGGTGCACCCGGTGGTCCCACCGGTCCCGAGTTTCCTTTCTCGCCCCGATGGCCCGTCAAACCGCGCGGTCCTACCGGTCCCGGAGCACCCGGCGGTCCTGCATTACCCTGCGCACCCGTGCGTCCCTGCTCGCCCATCTCACCCTTATCGCCCCGTATACCCTGAATTCCCGGAGCGCCTTTCTCGCCCTGCAATCCCGGCGGACCACGGATAGCCTCCTCCAGGTTCGGTGGAATGCTAGCACATTTGCCCGATTCACCCTTCAGGCCGGCGTAACCCTTGTCGCCCTTGTCACCCGTGTAACCGACGTTACCCTTTAGACCCGGTTCACCTTTGATCGTTGTTCCGTCCCGTCCGGGCAGTCCGTCCTTACCGGATGCGCCCGGCGCACCATCGAGACCTGCCTCGCCCTGCCGTCCCTTGTCACCCTTCATACCGCGCAGACCCATCTTTCCTTCTGGTCCGACCAGTCCCGGGAATCCCTTCTCGCCCTTGATGCCCATCAGACCCTTCTCGCCCGTTTCGCCCTTGTCGCCCTTGACGGGTTTCAGCTGATCCATTGGAATTTCCGCATCGCGACCCGGCTCTCCCGACGGTCCCGGAGGTCCCAGCAGTCCCGGTTCGCCCTTGGGTCCGGGTTCACCGCGCAGTCCTGGCGTACCGTCCTCTCCAGGCATACCGGGATATCCACGTTCGCCCGGAACACCGCTCGCGCCCGGTCGTCCCGGTTCGCCGGCGTATCCTCGCTCACCCTTGTCGCCCTTCATACCCGGCCGGCAGTCTGTGCAGCGCCCACCAAGCTCACCCTTCATACCGCGTTCACCCTTCGTGCCGCTGAGACCCGGACGGCCCGGTTCACCTTTTTCGCCATCGCGTCCCGGCTGTCCGGGTGCACCCGGGCGTCCTTCCTTCGCGTCACCAGGCGTTCCCATCACACCCTTGAAGCCACGCTCGCCTTTCTGTCCTTTTAAGCCAGGGAAACTGTGTGCGGGGAGATAACAACATACATTACATCGTCAGAGTTTCTGTTACATCTGAGCAATGTTTAAGCAGCTTTACTTCCCCAGCCATACCGGCATTACCCTTCTGTCCGGGAATACCATAGCCCGGCTGTCCTGGTTCACCGCGCAGTCCTTCGGGGCCGGGTTGTCCAGGGTAGCCGCGTGGTCCCTGCGGTCCCGGCAGCCCAACCGAACCGGACTCTCCCTTGTCACCCTTGTCGCCGGGCATACCTTCCGGGCCCGGACGGCCCGGCACACCCTGACCACCCTTGGGACCCATCTGTCCACGTTCGCCCTTCTCGCCATCGAATCCATCCATACCTTTCGGTCCCTGCGGTCCTTCGTAACCACGTGGTCCCTTCGGACCAGGTGCGCCTGGGCGTCCCTCACCACCACCGGGTGCTCCCGCAGGTCCAGAGATACCGGGCTGGCCGGGCGTACCGTCGCGTCCGGGTTCACCCTTCGGTCCACTTTGTCCCTTCAGCCCGTGCAATCCTTCCGATCCTCGGTCACCCTTCTGTCCGGGCAGGCCCACCGGTCCGAAGTTTCCATCACGCCCCTAGATGTATGCAATGCACGGAACGAAACAAAACAGAGCATAGTTTCATTACCGACCACCAGATGGCGCGCTACAGGCCAAACGTTTTCGCTACTTACTCTCGGGCCCGGCTGTCCCGGCAGTCCCTTTTCGCCCTTGTGTCCCCGTTCGCCGAACTGGCCACGGTCACCGGCTTGTCCCTTTTCTCCAGGCCGTCCCGGTTCGCCCGGTTCGCCCCGGTCACCTTTAGCGCCCTCCGGTCCCATCGTCGTTGTCGTACCGGTTGAACCGTACACCTCCTCACCCTTCGCACCCTTCTGACCCTTCAGACCCTTGATGCAGACACCTTTGTCGCCTCGTTCACCACGAGCTCCGGGTATTCCGGGCAAACCCTTCTCACCGGGTCGGCCAGGGTAACCACGCGGTCCTTCTTCACCTTGCGGGCCGGGCAATCCCTCCAGTCCATCGTTGCCGGGCTCACCTTTCTGTCCCTTGTTGTAGTTCTCCGGGTGGCGTGCCGGTTCTCCCTTTTCACCCTTCGATCCAGAGATACCGGGATAACCGCGCGGACCCGGATTTCCTGGCAACCCGGACAAACCGGGCAGACCATCGGTTCCGTTGCATCCGTCGCGTCCGGGCAGACCGGGTGCACCCGACAATCCGGGCACTCCATTCGTACCAGGTATACCGGGATAACCGGGCAAACCGTCACGGCCTCGATCACCTTTCGGGCCTTGCATACCTACCGGGCCAGGCTCACCCTTCGTACCCTTGTCGCCGGGCAAACCTTCCGAGCCGGGGAAACCGCGTACACCCTTGACGCCCTTCAAGCCCTGCGGACCAGGTAGACCACGGTTACCCTTTTCGGCGAAACATTTCGGCAAACAGCAGCCGCCCGACGTACAGTTCTTGGACGGTGGTCCCAGTGGACCGCTAGCGGTGTCTATGATGTTGTAACTCGGATCGATCTGTGGTTGTGTGTTTCGAGGATAATCCGGTTCCTGTCGTTTGAATAGTCCATCACCTCTGGGCCACAATTGCTGCGGTGGTGAAAGATGCGACCGAAAAGAGAAAATCAAGACAAATTCTCTCGCTCGAGTATAAGGAATGGCCTCCCGTACTTACCGCATACGCATGCTGTCCGTACCACACTATCAACGAGGTAGTGATCAACCTGTAACGCAAAAAAAAGAAAAACCCGGGAAGAAAGAGAGAGAGAGAAAGAGAAAAACAATCACTTTAGCTTACTAATTGCTTGTTGGGCATGCTGTCAAATAATGTGCGTTATAGGGGCAAGCAATCCACTTGGCCAGGGACTGAACCGAAGCAGCACAGTCTCTCATTCATAACCGGCGCTTGTGCTGCGCTGGCCATTATCAGTGTGTGGCAGGAACGCACCACGACTGAACGACGCAAACGGGCGCTACCACATACTGTACGGCTTATCGCCCGAGCCCTTCCTGATAGCCTTTCGCCGTGTCCGTGCGCTCTTCGCACAGCCGCTGTCGGGATGTGACGCAACGAGCGGGACTGGACGAGCAATGAACGAAGCGTTTTCCTTCATTTTTTTTTTCTGGGTCGCAATGAGAACTAGCACGATGGTCAGGAAGTGACTTTCTTGATATGTTGCCCAGACCGTCCGAATCGGATGTCCGATCGTGTGTGTGCAGAATTCGATAAAAAGCGGATACGGTTCATTGGCCTACGGTGTGGTTAAGTGTTGCAGCAGAATCGTTTGGAACAGTGTGCTCAGGACCAGGTGACGTTATCCATGATTAATAAGTGTCTCATGATGTCATGTGCCACGGTAGGACAAAGCTGCTATAATGTCCAACTGTTTTTTATGTGTTATAACAGTAATCATATTCTAACGTTTAGAAGTCAGTCAGAAGTCATGGGAGTAGCTCAGTTTAATAAGTCTTTCACATGACGTCGGGAATCCCTTCTCGCCCTTGATGCCCATCAGACCCTTCTCGCCCGTTTCGCCCTTGTCGCCCTTGACGGGTTTCAGCTGATCCATTGGAATTTCCGCATCGCGACCCGGCTCTCCCGACGGTCCCGGAGGTCCCAGCAGTCCCGGTTCGCCCTTGGGTCCGGGTTCACCGCGCAGTCCAGGCGTACCGTCCTCTCCAGGCATACCGGGATAGCCACGTTCGCCCGGAACACCGCTCGCGCCCGGTCGTCCCGGTTCGCCGGCGTATCCTCGCTCACCCTTGTCGCCCTTCATACCCGGCCGGCAGTCTGTGCAGCGCCCACCAAGCTCACCCTTCATACCGCGTTCACCCTTCGTGCCGCTGAGACCCGGACGGCCCGGTTCACCTTTTTCGCCATCGCGTCCCGGCTGTCCGGGTGCACCCGGGCGTCCTTCCTTCGCGTCACCAGGCGTTCCCATCACACCCTTGAAGCCACGCTCGCCTTTCTGTCCTTTTAAGCCAGGGAAACTGTGTGCGGGGAGATAACAACATACATTACATCGTCAGAGTTTCTGTTACATCTGAGCAATGTTTAAGCAGCTTTACTTACCCAGCCATACCGGCATTACCCTTCTGTCCGGGAATACCATAGCCCGGCTGTCCTGGTTCACCGCGCAGTCCTTCGGGGCCGGGTTGTCCAGGGTAGCCGCGTGGTCCCTGCGGTCCCGGCAGCCCAACCGAACCGGACTCTCCCTTGTCACCCTTGTCGCCGGGCATACCTTCCGGGCCCGGACGGCCCGGCACACCCTGACCACCCTTGGGACCCATCTGTCCACGTTCGCCCTTCTCGCCATCGAATCCATCCATACCTTTCGGTCCCTGCGGTCCTTCGTAACCACGTGATGACTTTAAGAGGTCGTTAGGCCAAGAAAGAAGAATTTAGGCTTCATAACTTTCAAAGCGTTGGGAGAATTTGGGACCAGTAAACAAGTTTTTTAAAGCACTCTTCTTGGTGTCCATTCTACACGCCACATGCAGTGTTGAGCGAGAATTCCGCTCCAACAAGCAGTTTAAATGAAGACATCTTCCAGTTCCTTTCTGCATACATAAAATGTCTGCCCTATGTCCCATTTCAGTTCCCCATCATCACTATTTGCCACGCTTCGTAGCAATGTGTTCACGGCGGCTGGAATACCGACAACGGACGGGTCCCACACCTTTGGCCCACTCAGCGTAATCCGACCGGGGCGTCGGGTATGGAAAATGCAATGACACCCAACGGTTTCCCTTCCAGCTGGCTTGTGCTGGGATCCTGATGGGGGTTTGTAACAACGGTCCCGAACCCGTCGCTCTTTGCTTACCATTTTATTCGGGTCCCCATTGTGATGGTGGCCCTGACCGTACAGCCCTAACGAGCAGGGCCGATGTCGAACGGTTCGACTAGCAGCTAATATTCGCTGCCAGCTTGGCTGCAGATGGCACGCGGATCAACCGATCAGCTCCGGCGGGTCACGGCACTGCGGAAACTTTACGCGTAAGTCTTCCACTCGCACCAAACCAATTTTCAACCACACTTTGGTAAGTGTTGCACTGAGATTTTTTGTCTCGTTTTGTTTTCGCTTCACACTGTCAACAGCACAGTAATTGTAACACTTGTGTTTTTTTTTAGGCTTCTGCACACTACACTTTCACTGGATGCGCACAGCACAGACACGGCGGCACGGTCAATATCACAAGAGCTCCTGTTTTATTTAATAGCTAGTGTCGTTAGGGATTTGTTTCGCTAATCTCTACCGTATTTTCCTGGTGGGAAAATTTCGTGTGAAATTGGCACTGGAATCCTTCACTGAGGGGGGGACGAGAGCAAAAGTAATACGACAGTTGAGTATAAGGGAAATGTTTGAAAAATGTTGAATAATTTAAATTAATTTAAAATATAATAAACTCCTTTTTTAATTACAAAAAATGGAATAAAAGTTAGGCAGTATAGAGCAGCGAAATTAAATTGTTGAAGCCATATAAGCACACTAATCGTTTGCTAGTGCCGTAGACAGTCTCTACCTCACTTAAAATAAATTAAGAGCATGAAGTCTCTTTATCTTGAATGTAAGAATTAAAAGAATCATCTTTGTACACCAGAATTACGACAACTATTCATTTTATCACACTCATTTTTTCACTCTTTTAGATTGTCCCCGCCATCACTCCAAAGAAACGGTGCCAGCACTGTCACCAGAACACACGGTAAAATCACTCGAAGGAAACATCCATTCCATCTCGGTACGATAAATTCATCATGCGAGTTCGCACCAAACCGAAGATCACACTGCTGGTTCCTTCGGTGTTCTGCACCAGCGAAGACAAACGGAAAAAGCTGGACCCGAACTCCGCTGTCGACCTTTCACTGTGCACAACTCCTCGAAACTTGCTCGAAACTCCCAAAAATATGGAATCGTGAAGAACCGAGAAGGGGTTGTCAACCCCCTCCCCCCCCTCCTCTTCTCACACACACACACAGTCACAAACACACGCACACACACTTGCACGCACGGTGCGCGGCGCTAAGTCGGAGGAAAAGTGTTGCCGTTGCCGTAGAAAAATGGTTCCAAGTTGTGCCTACTGGGTCGGGACCACCACCAGGAGCAGCAGCAGTTTTGACGGGACCACAGCAACCGATCCAGCGCGTCCGATCGTTCACAGTGTACTGACTTCAAGACGATCTTGGCGATTTTCTCGAGCTCTTGCCTACGTCCGGCCGGTCGTTCGTCTGTTCGGGCCGCACCGTAACGCACTCGGCCTGCGATCGGGTCCCGATCGGTGTGCGCTTGGGGGTGCGCGGCAGTCGGCGGGACGCGTGCGGCACAGAATCCGGACGTGGACTGACCGGCAAGATGGCAAGAAAATGTTACCGACCGGATCGGGCCCGTTAGTAGCGATTCGAACGTTCAGAACATTCGATCGGAGCGCGCGCGCGTGTGTTGCTTGCGTGTGTACCGTGTCAGAGGCGCGCTAGTTCCGTCCGTGACTAGCCTTGCTTTTCCACCGAAACCGCGGGCCGTTTTCTCCTGGGCCTTGGTGGGTGCATTTTTGTTTTTCCCCGACCGCTAAGGCTACGGGCTCGGAGCGATCGCTCTGGGCTCCCGCATGAACTCGAGGCGAAGTTGAACTTTTACCGTCCGGCCGGCGTGTTGTTGATCCTTCGCGCGTGTTTGAAGGATTCTTTTGCAGCAAGCGTAGTCTTCTGGTGGACAGTTTTCTTTCGTGTGAGTGGGTGCGTGCGTGCGTGTGTGTGTGGGTGCATGTGTATCCGGCCGGATACCGGGTGGTAGTTCCGGTTATAGTATAGATAATCGAAAAACCCGACAACGAAGTGTGTGTGTGTGTGTGCGTAGCCGAAACGGAGAGCCATGTTGCGGCCCGCGGACCCCACGCTCCCGGGGGGTCTGGAAATTAAGGACACCGTCCACCGGAGGCGCCGATGTACCATGCGCTCGGTGCAACTGTGCGCGGCACTTTTCCTGGCCTGTTTACTACAGCTTGTACAACCATCAACGGCAGCGGTAGGTGCATTTCTTTTACAATCTTCCATAAACAATTTTCATATTACTTCTCTGCACGGGACAGACGGGTTTGATAGTGAGACTCGGCGAATGGATTGACGTTTAGTCAGTATTTCTTTTTCCTATGCGGAATGTTTCTCTTACATACACAGGGTAACCTCATTTTTTCAAATGTTTGAAGTATGATATAGTGCTAACGACATAATATATTCACTGGGACTATTAATGAGGTTGAAGGATGATAGTTAAGGCTATCCATGACCTGTTTTACGCAACAACCTGCTGAATCGGAATTTGTTAAATTTTAAACAAACACGTTAAACACTTTTTGCAAGCCGTATTACATGATGTCTTGTCTTGGCTTGCTTACCTTAAATAATTGATCATCAACTTGAAAGCCAATCTCTCTGACGGGGGATCGATCAGAATGATCAGTATTTGTGTCTGGTCTGTCTTGTGACAATCGCTGCTCCTATCCTTAACTTACTGAAGCTAATAATTTCTTAGATTTCAATTATTACTCTTATAAAATATTGAGAATTGTTGTGCCATTTCATTATTTTTCTTTGATACTTTTAATAGTTCATAGTTTAATGATAATCCGCATCTTCTATAAATGAAACAAATAAATAAGAAATACGGACCTCACCTGAGCCACCTGAGGGTTGAAGAATAGACTATTACAAACTCAACAACAACTTTTTTAAGTAAAGATCTCTAAGTCCCCGCCTAAGGTTGATTTGACGTGTGATGGGATTTCATACCGGTCGTGTCACTTTGAAGAACATGCTAATCCCCACTGCTAGTCCACTGAGCGGTTCCAGCAATACAAATTTGCTAGTATATGTATAAACTGAAGAGAAATGTGCTTGCTATAATTTGATCATATATTTTCTCAGACCCTGTTAAGTGTTATGGAACCATGGCTTGCATAATTTAACTACTTATTAAACAAAGATCAAGTCAGTGTAACATTTGACCTTAATCCCTTATTATCCAGACTTTAGTGATATACTATAGGGATTATGTTAGATAAGCGTAGGAGCGACTCAGAGTCAGCCAAGAACAACGATCCATACCGAAAGTGTTATTACGGAGTCGTCCTTTACCGGTTCTGCTATTTGCTTTCTTACGGTAGTCGTACAAGTGTGCCAAAAGACTGAATAATGGTTATGCTGTTCGTTTTGTATAGACAATTCTTGCGATTGTAAGCGATGCAATTGTAACTGTTCTGTCTTCAAAGTAAATTAAGCATCAAGACTCTTTGCTATGAAAAAGGATGTTAGTAATACTTCCAATACTACCTAAAGGGGGTTTTTTCAGATAAGCTTAAATCATATCTAATTATTATGCAATTTTTCGCCAACCAGGAGCACATGCTTCCGTCGCAAACGTTCCTGCCTTCTCATCAGTTTTCGCAAAGGGAAATTTGATCCTTCGCCTTCGCGCAGTCATAAAGCTCGTCCAATCCGTTGGCCTCCTCTCCCCGTTTAGAGAACCCTGTCTACTGGTAACACATTTTTTTGCCATCCCCCCATCACCCATCAGCCAGACTCATGCTGTCAGATGTTCATATTCAGCGCCTTCAACCTTATCAAACTGGGAAACGGTTGGCGAGCGTCGTTCGCCAATGGGTCGACTTTCCGGCGTTGCTGCGACCGACGCACGCACTTACACTGCCCAGTGTCCGGAGCACCGAGACCCGCACACAATTCTCGGTAATCGAGTGCGCGACTGTAGTAATGAGGTTAAAGTTGAAGTGTTATTTTTAACGCTTTCCGTCTCGTTTGCTCCCGGCTTGGAAGCGGTGGAGCTGTAACCGGGGCTGAGCATGGGTTTTTGCGGGGGGGGGAATGATGGATGAATGGAAGGCATGGGGAGAACAGAGGAGTGATAAGAGAAAACGCGCCTTACAGAGCACACAACCACAGCTGGGTGTGGCACATAGGTCCATGGTGGGTACATCAAATCTCGCGGATGTCGTCTCGCTTCCGTCCGGAAGTCGGATATGCCAAGCCGCGGCTTACAATGTATGTGAAACGAGGTTGCACAACGCGAAGGTTCTCGTGTGTCTTGGTGGGGCATTTTCGGAAGTCGTCTGAAGCAGACTTGCAAGCAACTAGTGAGGATGAAGTAATTGTTGGCGCTGGAATATTTTGCTGAAAATAGCTCGTGACATCAACTACTCTTACTCTAGTTCTTTCTCGAGAAAACCGAGCGCCTCCTTTGAGACGCGGTGTGTGTGTGTGTATATTAAGTACACAGGATCAAACGTTTGCTGCTCGCGTGTGTAGCGTAAGGCGACCATGTTTGCACAAATCTGACACCACAACACTCGTCAGCGTGCAGAAGAGTTGCATTTCGATGCACATTTTTCCCACTGCAAAAGCGGGAGTACGGCTG
>KZ061591.1:554105-572211 GCA_002091835.1 Anopheles maculatus | reverse complement strand
CTCTCTCTCTCTCTCTCTCTCTCTCTCTCTCTCTCTCTCTCTCTCTCTCTCTCTCTGTTACAGCACACTGCCGTTGGTCATGGTGGTGGAGGTCAGTCACTGTCCGGGCCGGGATCGTGTTTGGAAGACTTCCGTGCCACACCGTTCATCGAGTGTAACGGAGGCAAGGGTCACTGCCATTACTACGAAACCCAAACCTCCTTCTGGCTGGTGTCCCTCGAGGACCACCAGCAGTTCCAGCGACCGGAGCAGCAAACGCTCAAGGCTGGCAACCTGCTCAGCCGAGTATCTCGGTGCCAAGTGTGCATCCGCCATTGAGCATCATCGTAGGGTTTTATTCGGTCGCCTTTTTTTTACCTTTCCCCCTTCCTCCCTACCTCCTCTCTCTCTTTCTCTCTCTCTCGATCCCCTCTTTTTGGTTTGTTTTGTTTCCTACCATCCCGCAGCCGCAGTGCTTGTGTATCGGGTGTTTCAATAGCATGGGGGTTCAGTGTCTAGTATATCTTGTAATGTTAAATGTAGTACGACACCTTCAAATGGCCGCGGGTTAACCTTTACCACAGAGACCACAGACAAGCACGGGACAGTACAGTACTACTTCATAGACCACTGTCGTCCAGCGTTTCGCCCGGGACCGAACAGGTGTAACAACACACACGCTTTTAAATTATTTACAACGGCACGGAATGAACCGTACTTTGTGTTCAACTACTACCAAAAAGAAGGCTCCGTTGTGCATTTAATTTGACGCAGTTTGACGCGACACCAAATATCTAAGTAACGAGGCGCAGGGGTCAGCGATAGTAACGAGTCATTTCACTCGCAAGGGTAGCCCGTTTAATGATTAATTGTGCTACTTTCTTCGAGCATCAACTGTTCTTAACGCGTGTTCACTAGCAGCTGTTGGCAAAACGACGGCTCCAATGTGTCCATATATCTGTGTTTATGACAACAACAACAAAAAACCCAATTTCGTTTAAACACCCTTTTAAATGTGTTCTTGTAGTTACGATCGTTTGTTTGTTCTCGGTATAATGAAAACTAGAATCTTTCAATGTTCCAATCATGTGATTCAGACGAGTAAGAGGATCGACGGATAACGCCAAAACTGCCAACCCCATTCGCGTGGTGTACGCGAAACTTTCGAAGACGAGCAGCGATCCCATCCAATCCCAGCCAATTGGGCAGTATAGAGTGAGTGAGGTTCAGTAAATAAGTTCTAAAGTGCCATGTAATTAGAAACCGCTTACCATTGAGCCCGGCAGGTATTTGTGTAATAGTTTTTGCCTACGCGTACTAACAGAAAACGAGTCCACGTGACTATTAAGCAGAAAGGAGGTTTTGTTTCATGTCCTTTCAACCATTTTTTTTGTTTTTAATGTAAAACGATCCGACAGCCCCTCGATTTCGAACACACAAATCGGAAAATTTTTCCCAAGCATGCAGAAACAGAAGGATCGCCGCAAAGCTGAACTCTCCCTCCTACCGTTCGATTAGTTTGTTTTAATTTTAATCGCGCAATAAATGTAACATAACAGAAACGATAATGAAAGGTGAAATAAACGTTCTTACCAATAGAAATCGGCCATTCTTCAACTGACTTTTTTTTAGTACTTTATATTTAAAACATTACAAAACCACAACAGCGACATTACCATTAAACCGATCGAAATTATCCAATGTTAGGAAAACAGATGTAAATCTCTAGTACAAGCTGCTGTGTCGATTGAATGAAAGTGATATTTTGAAAGAAAAAAAAAAACAATGGGCTGAAAAATGCTGCCCGACTTTGCCTTTCCCAATCTTTTGCCGAATTCTTGTCAGGTGATATAATAGTACTTACCATAATTTATACACAATTGAAATATTTCGTCAAACTTGGATTCCATTTTCACATTTAATTTCTTCTTTTACGCCATTTGTCAATGTAGGCACGATTGGCTGACTTAATCAATAAAAGGTAGTATAAAATTGTTCCGGTGATCAAAAACGTGATCTATGTCAAAATATGAACACTTCCGGATGTTCTTAGCCTGGCAGTAATTTAACTGTGGCAGTGCCTAAAAAGATAAATTAAAGATATATTAGTCATTTTTAACCAAAAGGTTTGCTATAAGAAAATGCAATTGTTTCAACTCACTTCTCGTGCAATTGATAGAGGACTTATGTTCCCTTGGTACGATCTGAATTTTGGATAATAGCTGAAGATTCGTGCCTACCACGTACCTTCGACAGAATCCATCGATCGGGAAGACACTAGTAACACACACACACACACACAAAACGCACGATATGCCCGCATTATACTGCATTCTTGTTTATCGGCCGTTTGTGCATGTTCGGCATTCAACTGCAAGAAATTAAAAATAACAACAAAATTCATACACATCATCTTTTCATCCTCAACCATATTCTACTATACTTACTGTAGCTTGAAAGATCAATTTCATCAGTCGGTCGGTGGTGCCAAAGGTGGACGGATTATATGAATAGCGCTACCTAAAGTGGAATGAACAATAAAATAAACGATTAAAACACAGTTGAATGTTGCTTTCGATTAAAGATATTATCGATTATACCTGGTTCAACGTCAGTACGCGTCCATTAATTCAAACGAATTTTGGGTTGTTTTCCGTTTCCTTCCTCTTTGCATAATATTACGGCAGACCGTTTGTTTCATCAAAAAACAAAAATTTCCACGGGCATCTTCCTCTTGAAGATAGCTCACAAGTAATAAAGGATAAAAAAGCCGAAAAAATGCGCATACTTTTTAAGTAACGCATTGTTTTAACCGAAAAATTAATATGCTTGGAAATTCCTTTAATGACTATGGTCGTTGCTCAGATGCTTATTTTAGAATATTGTATTAAACGAATCTTGCAAAAGGGATTATTTACATCGGTAGGCATGCTTTGCATTCCCTTGATTAACAAACATGCTCTATGGTATGATATGAAAAGGAGAAGATTGTCAAAAGTTAAAAAACAAATGTATATGCAAGCATGTAATATGTAAGAATTAGAATGATTTTTTTAAGAATGCCAAAGAATGTAACAACCTTATCCGGACTTTCATTTTCGCAAGACAGACTATCCAGCTGCGGGTAAATCATACCAAGGAAGCCTGCCTTACGATTGCTTTATCCTTAACGAGTGCGGTATCTCGTACGATTCCTTCCAACCACTGTTAAAGGAACGTCTTCATCCAACGGGCCAATTATCGGCAACATCTAGTTAGGTGTACGCTTCTCAGACAGCTTACATTTTTACTGTGAATTATTGCTACCGCCTTTGGCATTACAAATTGCTATGATTTCATTTTGTTGTAGTCTGCTCGAACAAATACCGAAAACAAACTACCACCAAAACGAGGCAAAAGACGATCATGAGCGTGAATGTTCCTATAATACACGTCCAATTACAAACGCAGCTTTGTGTTATGCTGAAACAGTTCATATCGATGCAGCAGCATTTTGATGAATTATTCACAATTTGTGGAGCAGCATCAGGTGTAATGGGTGCAGTAGTTGTCGGGAAAGTAGTACTAATCGTGTTAAGCGAAGTGATAGTAGATTTAATCCGTTCATAAACTGGTCGAACTCCGATGTGCCGCGAGTCGGGAAATATTATCGAATGCTTTCCATATGGTGTGTTTCGCAAAATATCATGAACTTTACCAAGTACATCTGAAAGCGAAGAAGGCAACAAAAATCAAATCTATTAGAAGAAAACAAGCATGTGTGTTGGTAAGAAAACTCACCTAACTGTTTAAGCATTTTGTTACAATCGTCCAGCACAAAATGTTTGATATTTTTCAGGTCCAACTTATTGTTGCGTATCAGTCCCAACACACGGTTCGGTGTTCCGACGATGATGTGCGATGTTATCGTTTCTAGCACTTCGTCATCCTTATCAATTGGCGATCCGTCGCAAACCGCGGCTACCTTGATCGTTGGCATACACATATTAGACCGCTCATACTCTATACGGAGCTGGAAGACGCGTTCGCTCGATGGGGTTAACACTAGTGCGTACGGTACACTCTCGATTTGATCCAATTGCTGCAACATTTTGCGCACAAATTCAACGGTTTTGACGAAGCCCAATTTCGCTTGGCACAGTGGCATACCGAGTCCAGCTATTTTTATGCATTCATGTTGTCCTGGGAGAAAAAACAAAAAAAATCGTTAAACGTTTTATTTTACCATGGCATCCACTGAGTCAAAATCCCCACAATCAACCATTTCTAAAATCTATACATGTTTGTACTGCAAATGTTCGTCGAACAACGATACCGGAAAGCGTCTCTACTCACCTTTAGCAGGATGTTTGATGCCACGGGCATCAATAGTACGCAAAAAACCCTTTCCGGGTTCATCGGTGCTCTCTGCCATCGGATGCACGGTTGGATGTTGCTCCTCGCAACCCAAAAGATTCTCATTATTGGCCATTGCGTTGATGGAAGGTCGTAGAAAGATACGCTTAAATTGAAAATGTTGTGATTGTCGCACACTTCACAAATTTATTCTAACTTTCTCACAACTGCGGTTTTTAAGGTCAAGCACAAGACTGACTGAATGGTTTACTCACAACTTTTGTTTTTCAAGTTAAACACAAGACTGACTGAATGACTCAACCGTAGTCAACCTTTCGCCTTCCTTATCTCTCGGGTCTTCGTCTGTTTCTTGTGTTTTTGCTGTTTTTTACCAATTCGCTAGTCACTTCTAAATTTTTGCACCTCTTTTTGATTGAAATATTTCACCTCTATCCTTCCATCTCTACTCTCACTGTCGATCTATCTTCTTCTTCTTCTTTCATGGCCTAACGACCTCTTAAAGGTCATGCCTGCCATTTCTGGCTTACTAGACTAATTGATACCGCATAGTTGGTTAGTCAATCCTCACTATGGGGGAACGGCCCAGATGAGACTTGAACCCCGGTCCTGCCGTGTGAAGACCGGCTCCGCTGTCGCATCACCACCGGGCCGCCCCGGTGTCGATCTATACTTGCTCCATTTCTATCCTTGCATGTTTTCTTTTCTCTCACTCTCGATCGCTACAGGACAGAAATACACGTACGTGTAGATCATTACTTGCAAAATAATGATTACTCGCAGCAAAACATGGTTCTCACTTTCCAAGCAGTGTGCAATTGGTAACAAAAAACATAAATTATGTGACAAACACTGGCAAACATTTCGATCGAGTAGGGCGATTGCATCACATTTTAAGAAACACTTTCTACTGCACAAAAACGATCCTGAACCCCAAAACATGAAACGCAAAGTGTATAGCCTCTACTAAACTTTAGCCTGACGACATAAAATCGCAATAGATTCTTTGAATTAGCAGGTTTTTTCTTACCTAAACTATCGTACGATCACTCACACGTTGTTCGACGCAGCAGAACAAAGAGTCTGCCGGTATGCAGACAAAATTGCAGCTGCATCTGTCAAACAGATCTTCGGCTAATTTCGGAAAATTGAGTATTGAACTAAGCTACATAAACATTCCAACAATGGAAATGGTGACAGATCAGCTGACAGCCTTTTGTTTACGCGTGAATCAACGCCGCACCAGCGAACGGTTTCGATTTCTTCGGTAGCAAACCAAATCTTGTGCAAGTGCAGTTAAAATATTTATACATAATTTATTACTTTCAGCCATTATGAGGATACGGAAACACTTTCTACCCCGCACTACCTGCAGGATGCCGTAGCGACCACATTCATAGCCGGTATCATACCGATAACGTTCTGCTTCGAGGTGTGCGTAGCGATACCGGGCATACACGGGCCTATAAAATCGATTCGGTTCAGTTCATTACTGCGAAAACAGCTCCAGCCGCCAAACTTATGATCAACATTAAGATGGCAAACATAATGAGATGGAACTTGACACAGGCGCACCGTGCGGAATAGTTAGTGAAGATACCTTTCGTTCATTACATTTAATACTACCGACAGAAACAAGCTTCAAGAGCTACACAGGTCATCGCATCGATTGCTTAGGACGTGTACCGGTAGATATCACAATTGGTACCACGACCCGACGAGTAAACCTGTACATCGTAGCTGGAAAGTCTGATGCGCTTCTTGGTCGTGAATAGATCTCACAATTTATTAACGAGCTAAACCGCAACGAAATTTTCCGGAATACTTCAAATAGTGAAGTTTGTAAAACTACCAACGATGGTAACGATGGTCTCAGAGCAGAAAAAAACAGCAAGACTAACAGCACTACTCGACAGTTTCTGCAGCGCATTTAGTGACACACCTGGGAAGAAAGTAGGGCCGCCAGCAAAAGTTCATCACAAACCAGGAGCAACCCCTGTATTTGCAAGAGCTCGAGATGTACCTGTGGCGACCAGAGTGCCCTAGGCTGAAAAAGCAAAAATATCAGCTAGGACACCAACCTGGATAAAGCGCCACCTAGGAGTAAACGGACGGAAACAGAATGTCCAACGAAAACGGTCACATGGGTAGGATCGAGCGAGAACAATGAAGCCTCTGTTCTCGAGGTAGGCCCAGGACTGGACTTTTCGGGAAAAGGACAAATCACCACACGGATAGGACCAAGCGAGAACAATGGCGTCCCTGTTCTCGGGCAGACTCAAGACTGGACGAATTTTGAAACGGGCACAGGATTTTTTTCTCCCTAACTTCGGGCAGCCAGGGTTGTCACACCCGTGACAACAATAGACGAACAGAAGCAAAAGAGGAATCATGGTACGGACAGGACAGTATAAAAGAGCTGCATATCCGTACCAGAGTTCAGTTTCGTCCCGACCTCGACGAGGAAGACCAACCAGCCCAGAAGGAAGGAAGACAAACCAGCCAAGAAGGAAGGAAGACCACCAGCCGAGAAGGAAGGAAGACCGAACAGCCCAGAAGGAAGGAAGGAAGACCCCCAAGAAGAAGAGAGCCTGGAAGGGTCAAATAAAAAGTAGGATCGAACTACCGATCCTAAATACCCTTTTCATTACGAGATAAATATGCAGCCCAAATAGACAAGAAGCTTAAATGTGGTTACTACGAGATGGTTGAATTGTCAGAATGGGCTTCACTGACGCACGCAGTAGTAAAGAAAAATGGACAATTACGCATTACAGGCAACTACAAACCAACTGTTAAACCTCGTATGATTATTGATGAGCACCCCATTCCAAGAGTAGATACTATTTTCAACCGCATAAAGAGAGCTACTCTATTCTGCCATCTAGACATAACAGACGCATATACACACCTGCCGATCGATGAAGAGTTTCGTAAAGCACTCACTCTTTATACTATGACACACGGACTCATACGTAGCAGCACACATCCCCGCTATTTGGCAAAGACGAATGGAATCCGTATTGCAAAGTTTAACCAATGTAGTGAGCTTTTACGACGGCATTATTGTTTTCGTTGCGGATTTCGAAGAACTTGTACAAGGTAAGAGCTTCCACGTTGAGCCGGCTACAACAAAGTGGACTAAAGCTTGACCGTTCAAAATGCGTCTTCGCTGTTCCATTGCTCGAGTGTCTCGGACAACATATTGATCACGAATGGTTGCGCAAGTCCTCAAAGCACATTGAAGCTATAAGAAATGCCCGACGACCATCGTCACCCGAAAAATTCCAACTTTTCTTAGGCAAAGCTACCTCCGCATTCATCCCGAATCTATCTGCACGGACCAAAGCACTGCGTAACCTGCTACAAGCTGATGATTTCGTGTGGTCGCCGGAAGCTGAGAAATCCTACCGAACAAACAAACAAACGGTAATTTCACCACAGGTTCTCATGCAGTACTATCCAAGCCTGCCACTTATTTTAGCTACAGATGCCGGTAAGACGAGTTTAGGTGCCGTTAGGTATCGTTTAGGTTACGGAGCTGAGAGACCAATCGCCTACGCTAGTTGCAGCATGTCATCAACAGAGCAACGATACCCTGTCAAGGAAGCTCTCGCAATCGTGTGGGCGATCAAAAAATTCTTCCACTCCACTTCCATACGCACGCAAATTCACACTGATAACAGACCATAAGCCGCTGACCCAGATCTTGCATCCAGAAAAATCCCTACCGACCTTATACATCGGTCGAATGGCAAATTACGCCGAATATTTGTCCCATTCCAACTTTGCGATCGAGTATCGACCAACAAACCCAAACCCCAATGCCGACTATTGTTCCTGTATCCCGAGCACGTCCATACAATTTGATGTGAATAGCCTTTCTCTTCACAAGGGAGGAAACAGTCAATATGAGTTCGAAGACTTTATGCTGAACCAGATACAGCAGCTGCCAATACGAGCGGAACATATTGCGCAAGAGACACGTAAAGACTCTACCCTCGGACGAATATTTCAGGACCTTGAATTGGGACGCAACCTTGAACATGCAGGTTACAAAGCCCCGGAAAGCAAATACACCATGTTTGCTATCTACCTTCTTTTCGATCATTCGAGTGTGCACGACAAGCTACATCTCCGCCGAAGTTCAGCAGTCACCACTGGGAATATCCGAAAAATCCATGGGACAGGATTCATATCGACTGCGCCGGACCGGTATCAGGAGCAATGTTATTAATCGTCGTGGACGCTTACGGCAAGTGGGATGGAAGTAAAGGCAACCCAATCAACAACAACTACTGCAAGCATTAATCTTTTGGATGATGTTGATTGCCGCATATGGGGCACCAGTGATTGTTGGGTTAGATACTTCTTCTTCGTTAGATACTACGTCTAATAGACATGGCCTGGTGTCCAATCCGTGGGTTAGATAATGGTACTCAATTTACATCCACCGAGTTTAAGACATTCCTGCAACAAAGCGGTGGACAATTCCATAAGATATCTGCTCCATATCATCCGGCAACCAACGGACAGGCCGAACGTTACATCCAAACAGTCATGCGCGGATTGAAAACACAACCAGCCACAACAACAACCAGCAGGTCCCTTTAGATATCTCTTGCTGCTGTCTTCTTTCTACATGACAACCACCCAGTCCAACTCACCATTGCTCTTTGTTGATCTCTCATGATCACGTTGAGTTGCTTGAACCTTTTTTCCTGGATTAACCAGGAGAAGTATTCAACGGTGGAGCGATTGTGCGCACTGACGTGTTGGACCAGCTACGCGTGGTCAGTCACACTAGCCTTTTTTCCTGGATGACCAAGAGCCTCGCTCAGCCTTAGCTTTACCTAATTCTTCCGACATAGTGGGAAAGCACTACAAGAATGCGCAGGCAACATCCCTCGGGAAGAGAAAAGGTGAAACCGTTTCCCGAATGTGTAGGGTAGATGTACCAATTATGGACATAATATGTTCCCAATACGGAGATTTTACAGAGTTTAACTTTAATCTTTGTTTAAATTTTATAATGTTATATGTTTTCTAAATGCTTCAATGCCAAGACTTCAATTGGGAAGAGAACACACAAGAGGACATTAGTGCTTGTTGGACATAATCGCCAAAAATTGAATTTCACAATTGCGTGTTCATGTACCTATTATGTTCCTGTTCCTGGCATTTCGCCATAAGTGTTCCTATTATGGCTATAAACTTTTTTTCATGAATTTTCATGGAACAAATGCCATTTTTGGCCTGTTTTTGTGTGTCATGATCTATGGAAGGAAGAATTTATAGATGTTTTTAAATATTTTAGCGAAATTTCTAAAATTTCGTCTTCTTTCGACTCGGTAATAATTTGATATTAACAGATTAAAAGTAACGAACAATGCGATTTTTTTATTTGTGTTTTTGTCAGCAACACTCAGTTTTCAGGGGCGGTCCGGTGAGAGATTCGTTAGCGGCGCTAATCTTCATACGGCAGGACCGAATATCAAATCTCACCGGATCGCCGCCTCGTACGCCGATGTGATTGGCCAGCTACGGGTTAAAAGCAAGTCATTGTGCTAATCTGTCAGTCAGTAATGTACTAACCCTAAACCTCGCGTGGTTGTAGGTCCAACGTAGAAGAAGCATCAGTTTTTATGCATAAAGTACAAAGTAAAAATCCACACAATCGAATCCATACCAATTGCGAATCGTTTTCTGAAACATTCTTTTGGCTTGTTTCGGCTGTCCTTCTTTCGTATTTCTATCCCGTTTTTCTGTTCTTGCACTCCTGCTGTAAGGTTGTTAGGAAGTGTTAACACATTGGACAGTCTAAGTCTCTTAGTGACTTGAGATTTATTTAATTGTGTCCTACAGAACATTTTGGCTGGATTGTTGATTAATGAAAATAGAACCATATTGTGCAAGGTTCCAGCGCCCTAAATGTTAACGATTTTGCAGTTGACTATATCGCTATCCATAGAGACCAATGAAGTAAAACATGCAGATACTGCTTTGAATGTTCGAAAAGAAAATCCGGGATTCTTCTTCTTCTTTGTTGGCCTAACGACCACTTAGGTCATGCCTGCCATTTCTGGCTTACTAGACTTATTGTTACCGCATAGTTGGATAGTCAGTCCTCACTATGGGGGAACGGCCCAGATGAGATTTGAACTCCGGTCCTGCCGTGTGAAGACCGGCGCCGCTGTCGCATCTACCACCGGGCCGCCGAGATTAAATCCGGGATTGCTTCGCATGAATTCGCGTAGCCATTTGGGTCCTGAAATTTTGTTGTATTCACGCACTGTATTGGTTTCAAGTCAGTATTATATGCCACCATCCTAGAAAATTTAGGAGCATCGGTGTAACTCGGTCCGGATTCGCGGCTAGAAACTCCTTCAGCTTGAACAACAAAGGTCTTCTCGTGGCCGGGAAACCACTTTTCTTTCCTTTTTCTACCGATAACACCGACTGTGGACACGATTTGTACTTATTTAGAAAAATGGTTGCACATCCTATAACGGATGGTTGTCATCAGAACCCGGAAAAAATCTTCCCGCCATCGATAGACTCGTAATGTTTTCGTAATGCTTGTTTTCGTCGGTGAGCCATTCTACAAAAGAAGTTCGTGCTGTTTAAACTGATCTCTGCACATCGTATTTCACATTTCTTACATACCGTATGCTAACTGGCACAATTTAGGCTTTTTATTTTGAAATAAAGACAAAAAACCATGTTTTAATCACTGCACAAAGGTGTAAACATTTTCACTATAGCCAAAAATGACAATCGTACAATTTGCATTTTTCACCTGCTGCGATAATTGGTACTTCGAAGACGCTTTGTACCAATTATGGCTATATCGAAAAAATGCACTTTTACGATAAAATAACGATTTGTTTTAATATTAAATCGTAAAATAACTTATAATTAACGTCTTAGTGATGTTTGTTCAAAGAAACTATGATAATATGCTTTAAAATTGCTAAAATTCAATAGTGAAGTTCTTAGCAAAATGTTAAGAATTGTCAGTTTCTGAACCACCATATTTTTAAACTGGATTATTTTACATTTGGAAGGCTGTAACATGGAAAAAATGTGCGTTCAAAATGTGTTAAAAATTGATAACAAGCATGTTTCTAAACTTTTAGAAGTGATTTTAAAGTTGAATATTTATTTTGCATCGATCAGCTTTATTAAGATACGACCGCCGTTTTAAGTAGGAAACAGAAAAGTGAAAAGAAAAGAGAATAGACAGGATTGCCAACATGAAGAACCAAATGTTCTATATTACGAACTGTCAAATAAGACAGGGATTGCACACACTAACAGATTTACCTTGTTTTAAATAGAAAAAATAACCGTTATAGCCATAATTGGTACATTCACCCTAATTTGATTTTGCTTGTCAGTTTAAAATATATTACAAATGCTGTATAAAATGAAGAATTAACTTGTTGTTAAATATGTTTTATTCGCTCAAGAAAATGCCGTTTTTGTTAAGCACACATACCATTCTTGATACATCCAGACTCCTTAATGATGAAATTGGGGATACTGTGGTTTTTAGAAAATCATTCATCTCCTTGTTTCTGGTTTTAGTTCTATAGTGGAACAGCACAACCCTCTTTTTCCTAACATATTGTGGCTATCGCTCTGTTCGTCTTTACCAGCTACCCGTAAAACATGATATTTTGACTAGTGATGGGCCAAAAGACCATTTTCACGGATCGACCCGGACTCGAGTTCGACCCTATAGGAATCGAGTTCGACCCGTGGGTGCAATGGGTTCGGGTCGACCCATGGGTGCAGCAAACCATACGCGAGTTCGATCCGGACCTATTGCACCCACGGGTCGACCCGAACCGCTCCGGGTCGCTTACGGATGGCTCCGACCCGATAGGTCGACCCGCTCAACACTAATTTTGACTCTTTTACCCTGCAGCTAAACAGCCACAATGAACAAAATATATTTTCTATACTAACACCAGGCGGGCAAACGGGCGGGCAATCCTTTCTGGGTACCATGCAGCGTATTGCACCGTTCATTTCTGCATCATTGCATCCCTTGCTGATTCATAATGCTCTGTTGTTGCTGCGGGAACAAACCGGATACAATATCTGCCGTTGGTGGACCGTCCAAGCGAAGGTTTGGCCGATCCGGACCTCTCGCGCTAGATCCGGAATAATCTTGCTTGGGTCAGACGTTAGGTTTTTTCCTGGATTGGCCAGGATCAGTTCCTACCGGTGGACGCTAGCTCGATTAGAACGCCTATTCGGGATGATGGAATATCAAAGCGGACTGTTTGACAAGTAGCCTTTTTCTCCGGATATACCAGAGCAAGTATCTAAATGTGAACTTTTTCAACTTGGAATTCCAAAAACCTGAACGGATTCTCCCGAAGACTTGATGAATACCTTGTCGTTTGAGGTTTAAAAAGCAAGTGTTTTATTCGTAACAAATTTGTTTCTTATATACTTGAAATGTATAAATGTGTAGAATGTGTCCGTACACGTGATGTAAATGTATTTGTGAGCGCGAGGGCTATTTTTTGACGTCCTGATCGTGGGCGGGATTTTGTGTTTTTATTATCCTGCGTGTCCTAACGATCCTATCGGTATCATGTGCGCGCCTAGGTAAAAAAAATCGTTGAGCCTTTAGTCTTGTTTGCCCTAAATTAACATGCGCACGATCGTATGGTTTTTTGCTACTGTTTGAATTAAGAAAACGTTTATAGGGTAAAGATGAATTATAATGAACTTTGAAAATGAACTCGAACAATGAATTATAATAAAGGATAGTTGGCTAAACACTTGCAAAGCAAACAGACGCGTACCTTACCATTCCTACACTCACGATATCACAACCGGTAAAATTCTCTACAGCTACGATCCCTTTTTTATTACAAGTAACGCGTATGTTCCTGTTTGCTTAGAACTTCCTCTTACCGCACGTTCGTATGGTTTTGTCATGATTCCTTTTCTAAACGCGCATTATCCTGTGTTTATCTAGGATTTCCTTCTAAGGGTTCTAAGGGAGTTTTGTTGCACTCAGTCTTATGTACGCGGCGCGCAGGCGTACGTTTATCGCTATTATCCTTCTCGTACGAAGGATGCTATTTTATTGCGCTTTGCGAGATCCTAAATCAGCATTTTGGCCTGTTCGCAGGTCGGACGATCCCGATGATCGTTTATTTAGGCTAGCGTGGTGGTGGTAAACTATCGTTTAAACCCATGTTTCCCTTGAAAGATTTATTTAGCTGAATGTTTATAGATTTGAACCGCAATTATGCTATTTGCCTGCCCAGCATTTCCCGTCTATTTTTGTATATTTATCAAAACGGCGTACTGTGGTTTTATTGATTGAAGAATTCTTGTATTTAATTTTCCTTTATCGTCGCGTCCGCAACATCTGTACTCTTCAGAATGTCATAGCTATGCCGAACCAAAAATGAAGCCACGAAGTTCCAAACCAGTAATGACATTCCGAAGAGTACGGAGCATAGTGAACCAGCAAAGGATGCAATGATGCTGTTTACACAAAAATGCACATGTGTGCGTTGCTCCTCCCTTTTCGTGGTTATCCCTTTTGTACCATAGGTATTTGGACGAGTTTAGTAATAGGTGCAGTAATTGTTCAAAAACCTTTTGAAAACCTTTTTATTCCCTATACAAGCTGTATGTATATTCTCCGTTTAATTTTGCAGTATTTGTTTTGAATTTTTTGATTTGTTGTTTGGGTTTGTTTCTTTTTGTTAATAATTGATGACCAACGAAAGATTTACACCGAGGATCATGCGAACGGTTGGTTCAAATGCTGTGGTTTTGAAACAATTATCGCAACAATTTATCATCGTAGTGTATACGATTATTCGCAATGGCGCGACTATTAATTTATGGTTGACGTTGTATATGACGTCAATATGTAATTAAGTATAATGCATATACTGTAAAGGATAAGTTTAGAGAAAGACAAGAAAAGTTGAAAGACGCACAAAAACAGTCATATTCATATTAAGCCGTGTGCCGTGTGAAGACTGGTGCCGTTATCGTATACACCACCGGGCCGCCCCAAGTGTTTTTTCATGCGGTCAAAATTTATTAAATAAAAACAATGTCTAGTATTGCTTAAAGTATTTGCTTGAAACCAAATAGAACATGAAAAATAAACTTAAATATGCCTTTGAACTATCCAAAGGTTCCAAATCCGAGGGGCAGTATTTTGGCCGGATTATTCATCCGGTGCTCAACTAAAAACACGAAATGACCCTTCGCGATCAAACGAAGAGCTCATGATGAGGGTAAGGTTATTTAAATTCTAAATTTAGCCTTTTTTTCTATTAATTTATTCATCTTTTTTTGTCCTCTCAGAAGATCATCCAAACCCATAGTGCACATGTACTTTCTTATTCCTTTCCTATTCCTATACTGACGTACAAATTTCCTCCAGGGGGGGCCTTCTCGAGTCTTTTACCCAAAGGCCATATCGTAAATGCTCACATGCTTAGTTCTAGTTCCAACGCCTAAAGTCGTAAAGTTTAAATTCTTATGAAATGGAATTTCAATTGCCTGTCTTCTTAAATAAAATTTTTGTGTTCTCTCCTGCAACGTTACATCTGGATTTTTGCAACCACAACTATACTTTTTCAGTTAAATCAGTTAGATCATGCATGCTTACTTATTTAATTTCTATTTCATTGTCACGTTCGCAATACTCTTCCTCACGTTGTTTCTCTTCTATTCTCACACCATTAATTAGGCTTTTTTTTGTTTTCCGTTTCTTTCGTCTTTGCATGATATTACGGCAGACCGTTTGTTTCATCACAACCAAAAGCTTCCACGGACGTCTTCCTCTTGAAGATAGATCACCAGCAATAAAGGATAACAAAAATCATTGCTATCGCCGTTGGCACTACAAATTGCTTTGATGTCATGTCATTCCTTTGAATACTTGGGCAATTGCTTAAAGGTTTTTAGCATTAATATTAAGAATACGAACATGACTATTACAAATAGTGTACAACCGCAAAGCTTTCCTATTGTGCAGGGACGGTTCATAAAGCAGCATTGCCCAGAAGCATGAGTAGATGCAGCAGTTTCCGTGTTCGGCGAATAGCTACTTGATTCAATCGATTCGTCATGTAGTATGCCATAGTTGTTGTACTGCAGACGTGGACTCGGAGGATTTCCATGTGGTATGTTTCGGATAGTATCCAGAACTGTACCTGGCAGATGAGAAACAGGAGAAGGTATCAAAAACAGGTTCAACTTATTGTTGCGTATCAGTTCCGCAACCGTTTTGCGTTGGTGTTCCGACGATGACGTGCGGTGTTTTCGTTTCTAGCACTTTCTCATACTTCTCAATTGGCGATCCGTCGCAAACCGCGGCTACCTTGATCGTTGGCATACACATATTAGACAGCTCATGCCCTATGCGGAGCTGGAAGACGCGTTCGCTCGATTGGGTTAATACTAGTGCGTACGATACACTCTCGATCAATCCCAACTGCTGCAACGTTTCAAGCACTAATTCAACGGTTTCGACCAAGCCCAATTTCGTCCAGGCTTTTTATGCATTCATGTTTTACTGGACGAAAACTCAAAGCAAACAATCGGTAAACGTTTTACGTTACCATGGCATTCATTGTGTCACTTATCATGTAGAAAGAAGTTCCGCCATAGCATTTTTTGCTTCTCCACGATCAACCATTTCTAAAATCTATACATGTACTGCAAATGTTCGTCGAACAACGAAAGCGTCTCTACTCACCTATAGCAGGATTTTTGATGCCACGGACATCAATAGTACGCAAAACAGCCTTTCCGGGTTTATCGGTGCTCGCTGCAATCGCATGCACGGTTGATTGTTGCTCCTTGCAACCCAAAAGATTCTCATTATTGGTCATTGTTTTGATGTAAGCTGTAAAAGGATAAGTTTAAATTGAAAATGTAGTAATTGTCGTACACTTCACAAATTTATTTCAATTTTCTCACAAATAATTTCCTTAATCGTTGTGTCAATGATTAAAAAAATACACGTTGTTCTACGACCGCCTACCCGGGTAGGCCATACATTTTGTATGGGAGTTGCCGATTTTCCAGATTGAAAAGCTTACATCTCGTCATCTGCTCGTTATATTTGCATGAAACTTTTATCAATGCTGAGTCTTCTTGTTGTCTAACTAATGCCATTTATATTTGATTTTTTTAAATTCTTCTTCTATTAATTTCTTGCTTCGTGGGAATGTACAACGATTTTTTTCTAAGCACTTCTCTCCAAATATTGAAGTTTTTTGGTATGGGACACAAACGAGTCGTGGATTAAGCTCTCGCAAATAATGGAAAACAGTTTAATCTAGCTTTGAATAGTCGTCGAACCGTGAGCTCGTGTTTATATGAACTACCTTTGAATTAGTAAGTTGCTCTGCATAATGTTCGGCAATTTCCTAATGGTACCTATCGTATATACCCGGTACAATGATTCCTTCAAATATGTTCGACATCAAAGGGGCAGTTTATTGGCCGGATAGTTCATCCGTTGCTAAACTGAAGAGATGAGATGATTCTTCGCCTTCAAAATAAGAGCTTATGATGAGGGAAGAGTTATTTAAATTCCAAATTTAGCCTTTTTTCTTTCAATTCATTCATCTTTTTTTGTCCTCTCAGAAAATCGTCCGCACCCATAGTGAATTCTTTGCGACATGTGCTGCGAATCAGTGGCGGATCAACCTAGGTGCGGAGGGAGCGGCCGCTCGGGGCCTCGTCGGTTAGGGGGGCCTCACCGAAGAGGTAATTCCCCCCCCGCTCACGACGTTTTATACAAGCATTTTGTAAGGGGCCTCCTGATTTCCTCAGGTACCGGGACACTTTTCAAGAGGGCCTCGTTTCTGCACAAGGGGCCCTTTTACTACACAAAAAAATCATCAGACTTGAACCCCGGTCCTGCCGTGTGAAGACCGGCGCCGCTGTCGCATCACCACCGGGCCGCCCCATCGCGTCTTCTTAGTTACAAAAACCGCATGGAACCATTGGATATAACTGACAGATCAATTGACACCGAAACCCATGTTGCCAGCAACGCATAATTATGATCAATACATAACAAATTTGAACTTCTCATGAGCCCCATTTCCCTTTTTACTTAATAAGTACTTAATAATACTTTCTTTTTGCCCCTTACGTTTGCCCCAGCATTTCAGGGGGGCCTCCAACAACGAAGGCCAGAATGTCCAGACCTACGGCCACGGGCGGTTAAAACTTTGCATGGTGATACACACTAAATTTTTTTTACCGCAGTTCAGTAAAATTTTACTGAAATTTTTTCAGCTGAAGGTTCAGTAATCGTTTCAGTAAAAGTTCATTTACTGAAAGTGTAACAAAGTGACCACTGACTTTTCAGTAAAATTAAATGAGAGTTTGTTTGCTGTATTTTCAGTAAAAAGCATTTCGTTTTGCTGAATAATCAGCAGATATTTAAAATTCTGGTTTTACTGAAAAGCTAGCAAGTTTTATTACAGAAATACAGTGTAATACAAAAACCCTTAATTTTTTTAATAAAATTTATTTGAAAAAATGTTTGATAATGCCTGCCGAATAATAGCGATTTATGAAACTTTCACCCGCGCTGTTCTTATTGGGTTTTATGATGAGAACTGGATTTTTCGTGCCTTGGTATCGGATCAAGTCCCCTCGGGGCCCTTCGCGGCAAGGAAGTTGGGGCCCCAACAATTCTTGAGTTTTTTCTCTCAACGGTGGGGCGGGGGGGGCGGGGGCTGGAGGCTTTGTG
>KZ061591.1:514459-553958 GCA_002091835.1 Anopheles maculatus | reverse complement strand
GGGGGGGTTTGCCCCGTAAACAGCGAGGCCCCCCATCCACGTTCTTGTGCAGCGGGGAGGGGAGGGGTTCGGTACTTCAAGAGTGCTAGCGGGATTTCCCTTATCGGCGAGGCCCCCCTAACCAACGAGGCCCCGAGCGGCCGCTCTCTCCGCTCCTAGGTTGATCCGCCACTGATTGCAACGATGATCAATGTTTACGTTAAAGCATATCAGCAACGCAAGCATAAGCGGTGCGCGATCGCCTCGACGACAATGTATCGCCGGTTAGCGGTGTCAGCACAAATCGATGCTCGGGTGCACCGACGATAAAACAAAGCGTAAACACCGGGCGCGGATGCTGGAAAGCGATATGCGATCGCTTATCCATTGATTGAATAGAGAAAGAAATAAGGTTTTCCTTCTCGCTCCGACAAGCAGCGATCACACGATCGAAATTAATATATAAGAACGAAAAGTTAGTGAATAAAGATCAGCTCGCATTCAAAACTCGAACCAAGAAGTGTAGGCTCTTATTGGGAACTCTGTTTTCAGATTCGGGTAAGTTTCACCTTGGCCTTCCCTCCGGATGCTGGTCCCGCACTCCAGTAGTGCCTCCCCACTCCGTCGGAAGAACGAGGAGAATTATTGACCAGCCGAACCAGGTCCTCGGTTAGAAACTTCTCCTGGTTTATCCAGGAAAAAAGGCTAATCTGCCCGAACTAGCAAGGCCAGTCTTCCCGTCCTCCCAAACGTGTCGTTCCGAAGAAAGGATCCACCGTTAGGAACTAACTCTGGCCGAGCCAGGGAAAAGCCTAACCGTCTGATCCGAGTAAATCGGGCGACACAACGGAACTGCGCAAGAGTTGCAGAATCGGCCATTCCTTCGCGTGGCCGGCTCACCCACGGCAGACGCTAAGTCCGTCAGCAACAAACTTTGTACGGTAAAATCATCACGAATACCGATTTATCACACGATATTTCACTTCATACACTTTTTACATTTTGTATGGAAGTTGTTCTCTCCAACATGTACCGTAAGATTGCTTTCTAACTCCAAAAACAAGTCGTTTGCCGAAGCAAACATGGAGTGTAAAAAGCCAGCAAACACTACACGTTTTAGGCGCCAGAAACAAGCGGCACACACACATTTCTCTTCACGAAAACACTGCACGAGCTTGCACAACTGCACAGAACAAAACCAATGCGCATATCATGCACTTTTTGTGCATAAATCACGCACAAACCGGAGGACAAAAATGCTAAATCCAATAGCCCAATTACAACTTCTGTCAAACAACGCGGATTGACATATTTTACCATAGAATATTCCACCCAAAAGTAAACAGTGTAATAGCCCTATAATAGCCAACTGCGCAGTGGACGTGTATGCAAGAAGGAGAAAGCGTGCGGAGATAGAAGCAGTCCGAGCATGCGCAGAACTGCCTCGCTCGTTGAAGTCGACATCGTAAAGCGCACACATGCAAACACGGCACGCTTCAACAGGCCGTTTTGCATTTGTATTGTGTAAGCTCGCTCGCGCTGCTGGGTGGTTCCCCCCGTTTCAAAGTGTTTCAACCTGCGTCGGGCAAACAAACTGACGGAAAGAGCGTGAAATCTCAAGAGCACCCGAGACCCGAGGGCAGATTTGTAGCCAGGGACGTTTGACAACCACCGATTTTCCTTTGTTCTTCATGAGATGTCAGTTGCGTCCCCGTAGCTATCGTTTTGGATGGTTGCTGCGGTAGCCGTAGCTTCATACTCACGGTCTGTTTGTCCGCCGTCAACAAAGTGTTAAGAAAAACGTCGCGAAGGAAATGATCAGAAAGGACGAATGTTGTTAGAAACGGATGTGTCTTCTAGTGTTGGCCGTTCCGGTTCGAACCTAGTAAAAAAGTTCCGATCCTTTTTTTTGTTCCTTTTCGTACCGTTCCGATACTTTCGTTCCTTTTCGTACCGATCCGACACTTTCGTTCCGTTCCGTACTTTGTCGTACCGATCTGACACTTTCGTTCCGTTCCGTTCTTTGTCGTACCGATCTGACACTTTCGTTCCGTTCCGTACTTTGTCGTACCGATCTGACACTTTCGTTCCGTTCCGTTCTTTGTCGTACCGACTTGACTCTTTCAATCCGGACGGATTCCGGAATACCCGGAGATAACGGGTTGTCCGCCCTGGTGTTTGGGAGTTCCCGGCGGGCCTTCTTGGCCGATTCTCGGCGTCCCGGGTGGCCGGTCCACCGATCCGGACGTTCGACCCCTCCATCGATGCGTCTTGAGGAGGCAGTCTCGGAATTGGCCACCCCGCCCCCTCACCACCAACCACCCCCCGCCCAGAGCCGAAAAACCTCCCCCGGTGACGGTTTTTCCGAGTTTTCCCGGGGAAGGAGAGGAGATAGCGATTCCGGTTCTTGGGGCGAGTTGTTCGGGCGGGTGCCCCCCACCCACTTCGCAGAAAAACCGGACAGTTTTCCACCACCAGGGGGCGCCACAGCCGGAAAAGTGATATTACGAGGAGTTTTCCGGGCCTACCGGGAAAACGGTGCGTCGCCCGATAGGGGTTTCTTCGGGGAGGGGTGTCCGATTTTGTCGGAGAATACACCCCCGCAAGGGTTTTCCCCCACCCCCCCTGGAAAATAGGGTTTTTTCCGGGGGCCTCCCCCTGTCACATCATACACCGGACCCAGGCAAGTAAGGTATCAGACGACGCGGCTCGGCGAGACGAAGCCAGCGAGTACCTTCCCGCCCCCCTACCTCAACCCACCACCCCGCTAGAGCGGAATAACCACGTGATTTTTGGTTTTTCGCGTTTTTATCAAGGAAGGAGGCGAAACAGAGTTTTGCGGTGTAAAGCGAGTTTGTGCGGAGCAGCGGAATCAACAAAGTCGCCTTTGGACCGGGGTCGATCGGACGCCAATTGGGGGAGTTACGCCCGGAAATTTGGGATTCCCAAATTTCCCGGCCCTACCCCTCAATCCGACCCCTCCATCAACGCGGCTTGAGGAGAGGATAGCGGAGAACACCATCCTGCCGTTAGATTAGAATGAGTATTGAAAATTGAATATTTGTGGAGCATAATTTCAATAAATGATTTAAGAACTGGAATAAATAAAAAAAAAACTGGTTCCGTTCCGTTCCTTTTTTTCAGCAATTTTCCCAACACTAGTGTCTTCGGCATAATGAAATCCGGAAGTAACGACAATATGATCGAACGTCTTTACTCACCTTCAGCAAGATGATTCCTAACCTTTGCGGGTTTATCGGTGCTCTCTACCTTCGGCGGCACGGCTGGAAGATGCTCATCGCCACCCAAAAAGTTGTCATTATAGTTGTCCATTGCGTTGATGGGAGCTTCAGAAGGATAAGCTAAAACTAAAACTGTGATGAATGTCGCACACTTCACAATTTTATTCGATTTTTCTCACAATTGCTGTTGGATTGGACTTTGGACTTGGACTAGCATAAGACTGCTAGCAGATAGCAGAAAGAAAAAGAGAATGAGTTATTCTCTCCCACACTCTCGATCCCTACAGCTGATAAATACACGTGCGTGTAGATCGTGATACGTGCAAAACAATGATTAGTCACAGCGCGACATGGTTTTCACTTTCCTTTTGCGACAAAAACCGGAAAACATTTCGATCGAGTAGGGCAATTGCATCACATTTTAAGAAACACTCCCTACTGCACAAAAACGATTCTGAACTTCGAAACATTACACGCAAACTATAAAGCGGTGGCTAGACTAAAGTTGAGACAAGCGCGATCTATGCGCGAAAGCTTCATTTTTCCTGCAATGCAGGATCGGAGCGCGAAATCAGGAGCGCGAAATTTGACAGTTCGCTCATAAAAAAAATAGATCGCGCTTGCCTCAACTTTAGTCTAGCCACCGCTTAATACCACAATAAAACTTTAGCCTGACGACAAAAAATCACGAAGGAATTAACAGGTGTTTTCTTACCTCCACAATCGTACGATCACGCTCGCGTTTTTCAAAGCCTCTTTAAATAAAAAAGAAAATATCACTCTCACGTTGTTCAATGCAGCAGAACAGTATGACGACAAGCAGCGTGTGAGAAATCTCACGTGAAAAAAAATCCCGCCTGGAAAATGTTTTCTTTGATTCCGAAAAAGTGTCTTGCGCGTTCGACTGTCGATTTGAAACTAAATTTTTTACATCGATTACATTTCAGATCGTTCTTCGTTCGTGTTTAACCTTCGTCCTTTCTAATCTATACTACCTAGTTCGTAACTTGAAATGATTGCTCTAGGGTAGATCGCGTAATTCATATTTGCTTCGTGTTTAGCCATTTTGAATATTAGTTTGACAATCACGGTTAATGTTTGTTTACGATCAGCTGCACACACAACAGCTGTTTTGTTTGAGATCATATGGTAGGATGTTTGTGAGGCTCCGAAAAATGTTTGAAGATCACCCCTTATTAGCATTGTCGTTCCTTTTCTGTTTATGCTCAACTTTTTCGGTAAACATATATTATTCTTGCGACGATTTGTATGGAACGATCCCACCTGATTTCTGGAAAATGGAGTATTAAACTAAGCTACATAAACATTCCAACAATGGGAAGGGTGACAGATCAGCTGACAGCCTTTTGTTTACGCGTGAATCAACGCCGCACCAGCGAACGGTTTCGATTTCTTCGGTAGCAAACCAAATCTTGTGCAAGTGCAGTTAAAATATTTATACATAATTTATTACTTTCAGCCATCATGAGGATACGGAAACACTTTCTACCCCGCACACTGCAGGATGCCGTAGCGACCACATTCATGGCCGGTATCATACCGATAACGTTCTGGTTCGAGGTGTACGTAGCGATACCGGGCATACACGGGCCGGATTCGGTGTACAATTGGGTTCATTTCGTACCCGCCGTACTACTGCTGTTCAACGTTACGGCTCACATGCTTGCCACCATCCTCTGTGACACCAGCTGCTCCACCGAGCTTATCCAGCTGCCATCGGCGAACGTATCCAGCACGGCCACATCGGGTTTGGGTTCAAAATCGTGGCACCTCTGCGCGACGTGCGAATTTATTGCACCACCCCGTACCTGGCACTGTAACAGCTGCCGGACGTGTATACTGAAGCGGGACCATCACTGCGTCTTTACCGGGTGTTGCATAGGGCACAAGAATCATCGCTATTTCATCATGTTCGTGGCGTACCTGTTCGTTTCGACGCTGTACGCGAGCGTGCTGAACAACTACTTCATCTGGTTTGTGCGGGGTGAAGAGTTCCGTAACTGGACATCGCTGGTAAAGATTGTGTTTCCGCTTGCCATGCTGATGATCGACATATCGGCCAAACAGTACTATCTGGTGATATACCTGATCAACATGGTAGGTGTGATGTTTACCGGTGTGCTGCTAGTTTACCACGGACGACTTATTCTAAGCGGTGCGGTCGTACACGAACGTAAAGCACCGGAGTACGATATGGGCCGGGCGGAGAATATGCGAATGGTGCTTGGAAATCGGTGGTACATTGCGTGGCTATCACCATTCGTAAAGAGCGAGCTACCACACAACGGGGTCAACTGGGAAACGCTCCAAAAGCAGACGATTAAAAGTAAGTGAAGAAAGCAACAAGTATAATGCTTTTTTTTCTACACACACACAGTACCAAAGTACGCACAGGGTGTCGCATCCTGTTGAAGATGGCCATTTTGTAGCATTTAAGTGATCGGTTTCACAAAAATAATATTTCTTTTATTTTTTTAAACAAACAATCGCCCACACGATTTTAGCTGTGTTTCTTCACTGTTCACGGTAATGAAAGAAGCGTCCCGTACATATAGTATCTTATCTGCCCCAACTTTTCTTTCCCAAAACCTGCGTCGCCGGAACCACCTGCCTGGTCTCGGTTCCGCCACTTTAAGTTTCTAATACAGTTTCATCTGACTAGCGTTTGGTCAAAAGGAAATCTCTGCAAAAAGTTTCGCCTCGTTCGGGATGGCACTGGCTTGGTTATTATCGGAAAACACCTTTCGTACGTCGATCAGAACACCATCTCTTCCGTGTTCGATATCATACTGCTGGCACGGTTCGTCCGCTGTAGCTGCAACAGTTCCCGTATCAGTGCCGCCTTTTCACGCTCGAGCAGTGACAGCTTTTCGTTCTTCTGGTTTATCTCCTCGCAAAGCTGATGATTCTTTTGCTTTAGGTGGTTAACCATTTCCGGCGGCTGTTGTTGCTGTTGCTGCTGCAGATGATGAGTCTGGGAGGGTCCCGATTGGTAACTGCCTGCAGAAGACGCGGATGGTGGTGGAGGAACAGCCGGTGGAATGGAAGCGGTAGATTGTGGCTGCGGCGGACGTTGCTGATGCAGAGGACGCTGCTGGTAGTGTGATGGAGCTCCCAAGAGTGTCCCGGGAAGGGGACGTAGGGCAAGATTCATGTGCATGGGGAAACCGCCCCGTTCCCAGCTTTCGGCCAGCATCATAAGATGACGGTTCACCTCGAGAACACGGGCGCGCTGAAGGTCTAGCCGTTCTTGTTGCGTTTCGGTCCACGTTTCCTGCAAAAGCGAAAGGAGAACAAACCGCGTTAATAAGCATATTTTGCAGTGGTAGTTCAGAGACCCCAAGCGGAGAGTTGAGACAGTGGCTGATCATTTGCTTAATAAGAAGGTTCGTGACAACGAAACATCCTTTAATCGAGTTCAAACCGATGAGGCGGCTTTGCCGAGACCTTCACACGAATAAGCTCCTCTTCTTCTTCTTCTTCTTCTTCCTTGGCACTACAACCTCGTGAGGTCTTGGCCTGCTGCTATTGCTAGCTCTCTGTTAGTTAGTTTTTACCCGTAGTCAACAATCCTGCGTACGGGGAGGCGGTTCACCGGGATTCGAACCCCGGTCCTGCCGTGTGAAGACCGGCGCCGCGCTATACAGACCACCGCCCCAGGGACCCTCAGGGACCTCTAAAAACCCGAGGGCTTAGTCCCCCTACGTCTGCCCTTTAGCGATTGGCCATATTTGTATTAAAAAGCGCGAGACCATGTCCAGAAAACTGAAACCCATTTCCGTTGAAATTTTGCGTAACAGATTAGTATGTTTCGCTGCAAGCAATGAGCTAAATTAGCAAACCCCAACACTACCGGAAGCCATCAATTATTCCGTTCCGCCGTATGTTTGCTCTCCAAGCACACATATGTACACTGAGTAAAAATTGCCATATTTAGCGTATCGATAGCTGTTTAAAATGCCGGTAGTTAACTTTCTTCTTAGCGCCACTGGGCGAAACGACAAAATCGATTACGATCTGGGTGTAAACAAAAACAAAATGAAGCGATTTCCATTTCAAGAAGTTGACATAGGCGAAAGTACCCCGGGAAAAGCTAATAGGCGCCCTCGAAAGCAAACCGTCACACGCATATCGATTTACGCGTGTCCTCCACCACTCACCATGTGTGATCCGGGACGGCCGAGGTATCGCATCTTTTCCTGCACGGTGGCCAGCTGCTTGTGGTACCATTCGCGAGCCCGTTCGACCGCTGTCAACCCCTGCAGTAGGATGTCCTTTTCCTGCTCGATCTGTTTCAGCCGCTTGAGCATATTGTAGTCAACGCCGTTTTGAAGCGTGTGCCGTCTAGGCTCACGGCGACGGCCAGCTGCACCGGGAGACTTTTTCTGGTAAAGACCACCCGAGCTTAGGCGGGCTCCGTCCAGCTGATTGATGGACTGTAGCGAGGGGGAGGATGTGGACAGATCCGTTTGTCCATCGGCGGAACCACGTGCCAGTGGCCGAAGCGTGCCTTTGCTTGGGTCGCCTTTGTCACCGCCCGATTCGCCCATTAGCAGCGACATTTGCCAGTTTTGCAGAGCGTTTCGGATTTCCGCTTTATCGATGCTGGAGCTAGCACCGATTGGATGATGGTGCTGCTGCAACGGTTGCTGGGTATGATGCTGCCGATGTTGGGAGTTCCGTTCTAGGTTTAACGATACACGCGGTGGCTTCGGTGGACCGAACGCACCGGGCAGTATGATTGGCGGTGGCTCAAGATCAAGATCACCGTCGGGGCTGAGAAGCTGTGGCATGCTGAGCGTTTTTTGTGCGGGCATCGCATTGTTTGGCCGTACGGTGGCCGTATTGGTAGGGCCTGCCGTGCTCCAACCCGCCGCAGGTGTCAACGTGGGCAGTTTATTCGTTCCACCGCCACCCGTGTCGAGATCGAGCAGGGGAGCTGACGGTGGCCGGGAGAGGGACAGTTTGGACATTGACGCCTTCAGTACCGGATCTTCCCGTGCCAGGGGTGACGAGGACGTCGAGTGAGACGTACCGTGCGTGACGGGTGACGCAGACAGTAGTGGACTCGTTTGGTTGCGCAAAAGACATATTTTGAGACCGCTGCAGAAGCGCTCGAACGTGAGCAGGCCGTTCGGGGGTGTTACCTTGCGCAGACTATCGATAACTCCGCGCGGCAAACCCTTGGAACCGTCGTCCTGCCAGCGCTCCTCGATGTCTGCCAAGCGCACGAAACCTGTTTTGCGATCGTCCATGATGTCGAACAGTGTGCGCATGGCGGCGACGAACGCTTTCGGCAATCCGTCGCCATTCTGCTGCTGCTGTTGCTGCTGTTGATGATGATGATGCAGTTGATGATGGTGGTGCTGATGATGTTGAACATACGGACGATTATCCTGACCACCCGATGGCGGGTGCACTAGTGGACTGGAGCTCGCCGTTGGAAGCACCGGAGCAAGCGGTTGTCCGGTGGATGACTGCTGTCGATGATACTGTTGCTGCTGCTGTTGCTGATGCTGACGATGATTGTGCAGATGTGTCGCCATACCGGTTGCTGCCGTTGGGATTGTCCGTTGTGCGCTGAGCGATAGTATGTTCTTTCGGTTGCGGTTCGACTGTGGGTCCATCGCACACTCGCTTGCGCACAGTGTGAGGACACACAATCCTAGCGGATCGTCACTTGTCACTATTCACTTGGGTTTCCTTCAACAACAAACCCGTGATCGTCATCTCGGGGAATAGCGACAGAGAGAGAGAGAGAGAGAGTGAGCGCGCACCAGTGCGCAATTTAAACCCGCTTCAACCTGGGTCCGGTTTTTTGTTCTGCTTTCTTTTCATCCACAGCACTCGAAACACGGATCCTTTTTCTTGCTTGTTTATTTTTACCAAACGACCTGAAACACCTTAATGTGTGTACGTTTGTACGTGTGTGTGTGTGTGTGTGTGTGTGCGTAGAGTGTGCCCCCGGGGGCTATTGGTGCCTTTTCTTTCACTTCGAATCCTTCCACCTTTCCACCGAACAGGGAACAGGTATTTTGCAAGGTAACTTTCAACTCTTGATCACACTTGCTTCTGCTGCACACCACCACTGCATCAATATTCTTTTCACTTAAAACTGAATCCACTTTCTACAAAACTAACCGCCAGATAATCCACGTAACACAAGATCACCTTAAGATCATCCAATTAACACTCGCAGCGCGATCGATTTCAAACTATCGCACACAGTGCTCTCGTGCCACGAGCGAACGTAGAACCATTGACACAAAACATCCGAAACAGCATCCGCCGTCGGTGAAGTCACGCGAGAGAATGCGTGTACACGGTCGGAGACCCGCGCGCGTTAGTTTGAACTTTCCGTTTTTCTGCTTGCTGTTGTGTTCAATGGATGTGTGTGTGTGTGTGTGTATCTGTCTCCCGCCCTGGAGGCCACACCATAACACCCCCTCTCTCGTTCTCTCTCCTACCTTTCGAACACAACAACCTTTCGAACCTGATTCCGAGTCCAAAATCGGCTGGTAGGAGGCAGGTTCCCGAGTCCAACGTGTGCGCACAAGCGAGAACAAACATCACCGGTAAACCGGTCGTCGAAATGGGACAGATTTGGCGTTAGCTTTTCGGTGTAGAAGTGCAGGGGAAGGGGCTTCCCTTTTGCTTGCTGTTTGCGCTGCTGTCCTCTTTACAGTGCCGGACGGAATAGAAGCAAACCAGAAAAAGAGGACCATTTTTTTCGAAAAGGGATTAACTGCCGAGGTTAAAGGTAACAAGTTGATGGGTGCTCTTGTTATGGATAAGTAGCGTCTATGAGATGTTTGTTACCGCTTCATAGGACACTTCTCGGTACGGAAGTCAACATTAAGCTGAACGATCGTCTTCAATTTCGCACCCAAATTCTAGCTCCCAAATCTGCAAAGTTATATCTTCGATACCAGCAACTCTGGGTGCGCTTTTTATTGAAGACACTGTGTCCAACCAAAACCCACCTCCCACATCTTCGCAACGAACCTGAATGGTCATCCATCGGTCGATCGCCAACCTACCCGGGCCGAGGCTGAGGCCATAAAACTGTGCGCGGACGCTACTCGGGAGCAGCATTGTGGTTAGCATAAAAATGCCCATATACATGTGTGTTTGTGTGTGTGTGTGTGCTTGCGTCCGGGATTTCGCCCCCTCGCATAGCGAAGCATTACAACAACCTCCACGGCACTAGGGGTAGGCATGAGGTGCGGAAATCTGTGCTTTGTTTTCGTTTTAAATCCCGCTAGGCTTGCACGCACGCCTTGCTTTTGCGGGTGAAGGCGTTCGAGACAGCCAAAAAACGTCATAAAATGTACAGTTAACGCACTAGGACCGGGACTACCGCCGATTAGTTTGTCACCGTACTTGTACAGCAAGCCAGTTTGCTTCAGTTTTTTTCGGAAACATCTTTCCAGCGGGTCCAACACGTACAGATACACACAATTTACCGAGTTTTACTGCACAAAATTGGCTCACGACAACGTTTTTAACGAATTTCGATACAGTTTACTCCTTCGAATAAATGTTGGCACTCAGCTCAGCACAGCCGCACAACCAATCACATCGAAATCACACAAGCATCTCACTATGGAAATCTGGTATTGCTCACTACAGTGAGGTCAATTTGCCGTGTTGGGTTTTCATTTGTCCCCACCGCCCCTATTTATGCTGTGCGAAAGGGGGGCTGAAAATACATGAATCATGTTTACGAAAGGTTTTACACGCGCCTTTTGCTCGATGAGACTGTGTTTGACGAAACGTGGTGTGAATTATGATCGGAAATTGCGATAAACGTTGCGTTGCGTTTGTTTGCATTTCTGTTTACTCTGGGAGATGAATAGTAACACGGACAGTGAAGCAACGCAACACAGTGGATTTAGCGATTGGAAGAAGCAGAAGCTTAAAAGAGCTTTCCAACATGGCCGATCCTCTGTGTTAGAAGTCTTAAAGGACATGCTTTTTGCAACCAAAAACAAGCCTTGCACAGCGTCCCATAGTAAACATAGCAACCCGGTTTAAGCGAGAGAGGCCTGACTGGCACAATGCTCATACCAAAACTGGTTTTGCGACCATTGCACACACACACACCTCCGCGGCCTTCTTCCCGCTCCACCGAGAGCATAAAACAGACCACCCCACCCGTGAAAGAGGAGTGATCTCTTGTGATCGACGCAGATTGAGGCTTGGCGCTGGATTCAGAGCCAACTAGATGTGGAAAGCAAAATAAGCGTATGAACGTAACAAGGGTACAACCGAAGGTCTTGAAGGCACGTGTGCACTTTAGTAGTTTTGCATTCCTTTTTTTTTTGTTGTTGCTTAAAGAGCAACAGCAACAACATCCCGAATGGTAAGCAATACTAAGAATGTCTTTCGTATGAAGATCTTTTAACGGAGATTAGATTGATTTGATTTTTGTGGTCAAGATCTAAGTGTCATTACTTTCGTTTTTAATTACGATATAGAATAGTGAGAAGCAGATCGCTGTGATGAGAGAAAATTCACTCTTAAAAAAGTCTACTACTGATCGTAAAGCTGTGACCGCTTGTGTTTGGAAAACAATTCATGGAAGGGTGGGAAAAACTCACCTCGGCAACCAGTCCAACTCTACATGACAGCACAGTTTGGCTTTGTTTTGGAACTAACAATAACTAAATTTCAGTCCGGTGATATAAAAAGACATCCACCTGCTGCGAGAACGAATCGACTACCCGTGACCCGGGTCTCTTCTCGTGACCATAACAAAAGCCCACACACACACACACATTCCGGTACGTTGTCCAGCGCGTACAGCACCGTCGCCTACGCGTCAACACTGTAAGCAAACGCTTCCGGTGGTGGATATGGATTCCCGCTCGTAACGTCACGTGAAGCGTAACGATGTTGACGCTTCTGCGGAGACCTTCTTCATTCGCCAGAATGATCTACTACGCCTACCGTGCCAACCAACTGGTCAGCTTCTCACGATAAACTCCACCCCAGGTTTTCCTGCCCCACGGTGGAAAACGAAAGCGAACGAAATGAATCGCGTAAATCGCATTGTTGATGAAAAGTGTGTCACCGACCGGCACGAATGTATACTTCCCAGTGCCCCCGGCGTGGGGCGTCGTTTTGTGCGGAGTTGCAGTGCGCACGGAAGTCTCTTTCGGGGGATGGATGATTTATTCGACAGCAATGGTGGCCGCCTTTTCGCCAAGGTTAGTTCGATACGGCGTAACGTTGTTGGAACATGTTCCGGTTGGGTGGCCTGTGTACGGGTGCACATTCTTTACGGTGATCGTGTGGGAAATGTTGGAAATTAAAACATTTCGGAAGTGTCGGAAACGGAACTAGCTTCTATTGGTTCCGAAATTTTGTCTATCGTTTTAGTAGGTTAATCTATTTATTACTTTAAAGTATTTAAACCGGTTGAAAGGATGTTTGAAAGCGAGGACGTTTAGTCTAAGGATCATGTATTTTTGTTAGCTGAACTGTCCGGAATCATTAACATGACGTGAGCGGGTGTTTTAGTTTAGATGGAATCGTTGTATTAGGGGGTTTTGTGTAAGGGGCCTGGTACTGTACGTCTCGTATAAAGCGGTGGCTAGACTAAAGTTGAGGCAAGCGCGATCAATGCGCGAACGCTTCATTTTTCCTGCAATGCAGGATCGGAGCGCGAAATCAGGAGCGCGAAATTTGACAGTTCGCTCATAAAAAAAATAGATCGCGCTTGCCTCAACTTTAGTCTAGCCACCGCTTAAGAGATCTTCTGTGAGGGTCCTTGAAAGCTGAAAGGAGCTAGACCTATTGAAGTTAATGCGCCACTGGTATCAACGTATCAAGAATTTAATTCACAATTATCTAAAATAGTGATTTAAAATTTCAATTTTACATTAATATATGAATATTCAATGAAATAATGACCCTAAAGAGGTTAAATTAAACTACTTTGGTGTTTCTTAGTAATGTATAAAGCCCTCAAAAAATAATTAAAAATTGAATAATTTTTTTCTCACTTGTTGTTAAATAAAGAAGTCAAATGATACAATTGAAAGAAATTTTTCAAGAAAAAAAAATCATTTAAAATTTCAAACACAAAATATTGCAACGCTTTAAAAACTGACGTCATCGATCATCGGCTATTTGAAGGGGGACTCTGCCTACACCAACACGACCACGAACCGGTTTCTTACACAGCTAACCAGTTCGCATTTGATGATCAAACGCACACGTTTACTCACCCCAAAACGTAGCTTAAAATACTTTCCCCCCCCATTACAGTGGCCAGTCTTGGTGTAGCATTCGTATTGGAAGCATAACTAACAACCCTGCGCGTTGTGGAATAACAACAACAAACGTCAACGTCATGGCACCGATTGTATTGTACAGTACACGCCGTACGCCGGCCGGCCGAGCCGTAGAACTGACGGCGAAGATGATCGGGATTGATCTAGACGTGCAGTACATGGATCTGACGAAGAAGGAGCAGATGACGCCCGAGTTCCTGAAGGTAAGATCGCAATGAATGACACACCAAAACCTATCTCTCACTGTCACTCATTGCAGATGAATCCAATGCACACGGTACCAACCGTAAACGATAATGGTGTCCCACTGTACGATAGTCACGCCATCATTATCTATCTGGTGTCGAAGTACGCGAAAGATGACAGCCTCTATCCGACGAAGGATTTGGTCAAGCAGGCGAACATCAACGCACTGTTGCACTTCGAATCGGGCGTCCTATTCGCGCGCCTACGCTGGATTCTCGAGCCCGTCTTCTACTGGGGACAGACGGAAGTTCCTCAGGAGAAGATCGATTCCGTCCTGAAGGCGTACGAACTGCTGGAGGCCACACTGAAAACCGGTGGTACGGATTATCTCGTCGGCAGTACGATCACGCTGGCGGACGTCTCCGTCAGTACGTCGCTCAGCACACTCAACGCACTGTTCCCGGCCGATGCTACCAAGTATCCGCAAGTGGTGGCATATCTAAAGCGACTCGAGCAAACAATGCCAAACTACAAAGAGATTAACACCGACCGTGCTAACGAGGCACTGCAGCTGTACAATCAGAAACTCGGCAAGGTCTAACGGTTGACAAAACCGGAGGTTCAACGCATTTGAAAAAAGAAAAAACGGACAAAGAACTGATCGAAAAATAAAACTTTCCACTATGAGCATTTTAAACGTTTGCAGACCACATTTATTACGCTACGGAGATTCTGTCCATTCCTCACATAAACTGTTGAGCGTTGGCTTCCTTCTTGCCTAGCACGAATTCGGACAGCTCGAGTGCTCCGGCACCGTTCGCTTCCTCGTAGTACGGTAGCTCCTCCATACGCTTTATCCAGCCAGCAATTTTCGGGAACTTGGCCTCATCTAGCGGTACCACACCAACTAGTGAAGCAATGCTTGAGATACAGCTAAAGTCAGCTATCGTAAGACTATCGCCAACCATGTACTCGTTGACGAGCGAATCCTCCAACAGACGGTACGCTTTCCGGATGTGTTCAACACGATCGGAGTGGAAGTACGATTTGCCCGAATAAATTACCGGTTCCTGTGGGAGTAGAAACCGTGTAGAATCATTCACCGGAAGTCGGTTTACCAGTAGCTACTCACAAACAAAAAACTTAGCCGAGAAAAGATAACTCCAGCCTCGAGATGGAGCGCCGTGTGGACGCGCGCCCTCCGTACCAGATCGGTTGGGTAGAGACTGTCGTCGCTGCCGAACTTACACACGAGATAAATCATGATGGCGTGACTGGCGGTGATAACGATGCCTCCATCATCCAGCACCGGTATCGTTTGCTGAGGATTCACCTACCGAACAGATGTGGCAGCAGAGTGGCATAAGCTTCAATCGTTCAACGCACATTTGACGAATCATTACAAATACCTTTAGGAACTCCTCCATCAGCTTGTCACCTCGCAACAGTGTCATCTCCTTCTCCGTTAGCTGAATACCAAGGGCACGGGCGGTCAGTTTTACGGCACGACATGGTGGGCTCTTTTTGTTCGTGTACAGCACCAGCTTTTCCATCGTTTCCCGTACGCTGTGTGTGTGAAAGGTGATGATCCAACATTGACTAAAGGAAGGCATTGCGGTTCCAAAGATCTTCCCTTGCTGGATAATATCTTCTACGAACGATGCGAGATAAGGTGATAACATCCTATCTTTTATCTGAAACAGCTGTTGGCTTTGGTTTAATCACTGGAAGAAGGTGCTCTCCTAAAGCTGCCACAAAGATCTTCCCTTGCTGGATAATATCTTCTACGAACGATGCGAGATAAGGTGATAACATCCTATCTTTTATCTGAAACAGCTGTTGGCTTTGGTTTAGTCACTGGAAGAAGGTGCTCTCGTAAAGCTGCTATGTTTCAAAGGAATTCTCAGGATATTACCGTAATGTAAAATCAATTATCATCGTTAATTGATCACAGCGTAGCAGCATATGTCCATCCGGATCTATTATGCAGTGTCCAGTGAGGGTTAAAAGTTGAAAAAAAAACTACTGTTCGAACATAGCCCCATCCAGCAACTAAATGTGATGCTCGTTATTTACAATGATTTGTGTACATATTCCCCAAGGCAAGACAAGATTGGGGCATTCGACGAAGGGGGGACATGATGACACAGCTTGATGATGAACACAGGCATACACATGGCATAGATAGAATGAGTTGACAGGCATCGTCTTCCCTTATCATGGGACTTGCCTGAACAGTCGGGGAAGGTTTGCCTGTGTACATTTAATGATTTTCAACATTAATCAGTTTTTTGCAAAGGTATGCAGCGTTCCAGATGTTTCCCTGCTGGTGCAAATCGTCTTTCAGTGTATCGCCGACATTGACGCGTACCAGTTGATCAGCCGCGAAAACGATGCCCAAACCCGTGCTCTACACCATCGGCCTTAGTCCACCGTGCCGTGCAGTGGAACTAACCGCTAACGCGCTGGGATTGGAACTGGAGCGCAAAACCGTCAACTTGTTGGCTGGTGAGAATCTGAAGCCGGAATTCTTGAAGGTACGCCTCATCGATTAGTGACTCTGTTCGGTTGGCGGTTTTCACATTACGTTTCTTTGCCTTTGTTACTACAGTTAAACCCCAAACATACGGTGCCGGTGCTGGATGATGATGGGACAATCATTGGCGAAAGTCATGCCATCATGATTTATCTGGTGCGAAAATATGGCAAGAGCGATGCGCTCTATCCGTCCGACATCGTTCAGCAAGCACGGGTCAACGAGGCGCTCCATTTCGAGTCTGGCGTACTGTTTGCTCGACTCCGGTTCATTACGGTATGTGTCAAACGTTTATCCCAATTGTCGCAATCCTTAATGTTAGATTTCCTTACACCAAAGGAACTCGTCTTTTTCGCTCGCAAAGCGGAAATCCCCGACGATCGTATCGAGTACGTACGGAAGGCGTATCGTCTGCTGGAGGATTCTTTGAGCGATGACTTTATTGCCGGCCGTGAGATGACCATCGCTGACTTTAGCTGCATTTCGACGGTAGCCTCAACGGTGGGTTTTATTCCGCTCGACAAATCGGAGTTTCCGCGAACAAACGCTTGGATGGAACGGATGCAGAGATTGCCGTACTACGAGCAGGCTAATGGTGCCGGAGCTACCGGTTTGGGACAGTTGGTAGTGAAGCAGTTGGTCGATAATGCGAAAGCATAATAGGGTACACGAGAGGTGGAGAGTGTATTGGTCGGTCTAGTGAACATAGAAGCTTCTTGCACGCTTGTTAGCAGTGAATGAAAACCGGAATTTTGGCTACTTGATATGCTGCATCACTATCGTCGCCCACCGCTCATAACCGGAATGCGTTGTACGATCATAATAAAACACGCAGCACACGCACACACATACTCCTGCAAAACATCACGCTGTAGCTCGTTTCAAACAACTACAATGAAGCGTCCGAAAATGATTAGCCCAACATTAACGAACGAGCCAACGAACTGGCTCCAGTCGGGGTGTGTCTCTTCAACGCAACGGTTGTCCCAAAATGGCTAAGCTGGTTCTGTATACGCTGCACTTGAGCCCACCGTGCCGGGCTGTAGAATTAACCGCTAAGGCATTGGGATTGGAGCTGGAGCAGAGGAACATTGACCTGCTGGCCGGTGATCATTTGAAACCAGAGTTCTTGAAGGTAAGTCTTGAGGAGGCCACCGTTCAGGTGATTGTGTCTAACAGGCGATCGTTACAGCTTAACCCACAACATACGATCCCGGTGCTAGATGATGACGGTACGATCATTACCGAGAGTCATGCGATCATGATCTATCTGGTGACGAAGTACGGTAAGAATGATGCACTATATCCGAAGGATCCAGTCAAGCAGGCTCGTGTGAACGCGGCCCTACACTTTGAATCCGGCGTACTGTTTGCCCGGATGCGGTTCATCTTTGTGAGTAGTCATTTATGACAGGTTATAGACTACTTGGATAAATTACGTTATTTTCTCTTTTTCCGCACACAGGAACGTATTATCTATTTCGGAAAAAGTGATTTTCCTGAGGATCGTGTCGAGTACGTGCAGAAATCGTATCGCTTGTTGGAGGACACCCTGGTGGATGATTTTGTAGCCGGGCCGACCATGACGATTGCCGACTTTAGTTGCATTTCAACGATTTCTAGCCTTGTGGGGGTTTTCCCATTGGACAAATCGGAACATTCACGTCTTTATGGGTGGATCGACCGTCTAAAGCAGCTGCCATACTACGAGGAGGCTAACGGTAGCGGTGGAACCGATTTGGGAAAGTTTGTACTTGCCAAGAAGGAGGAGAACGCTAAAGCTTAAATCAAAAGAGATTTAATGTTATTAAAAATAAAAAAAAAACAGTCCAACAGCAGTAATACGGTGTTAACGGTTCATTCTTATCATATACTGATAATTCAACAATAAAAACAAGTAGTAAAATGTTATAATAATGAAAAATTACATTAAAAAACCCCCAACAGAAAGATAATAAAATCGTTAAAGTTGACAAAAACACATAAAAAAGCCGGAATAAAAAAGCAAAGGTTACAGTAATTATCAAAGCGTACAGGAAAAGTAAACGAGACGCAAGAAAAAAAAACGCAGATAATAAAACATCGTTCGTTTGCCGGCATTGTTTGACTGTTTCGATTTGTTCGCTCACTCCACAACGTGCGTCCGGTATTATCTAATCAAGCGCTTTTTTTTTGCAAATGTTTACCAACCGAAGCGTTCGCTTGTGTTTGTGAGTTGCAGAATCGCGATACGTCGGGATGAGATGAGTTTGCATTCCTTTGCGAACCGTGCATCCGAGCGGTAGTAGAGCAGCGAGAACAACGATGGCATCAAAAATAAAGCTATACACGGCCAAACTAAGTCCACCGGGTCGGGCGGTAGAGCTGACGGGTAAGGCACTGGGGCTTGAGTTTGACATCACTCCCATCAATCTGATCGCGGGTGATCATCTGAAGCCGGAGTTCCAGAAGCTAAATCCTCAGCATACGATTCCGTTGATCGATGACAACGGGACCGTCGTGTGGGATAGCCATGCTATCATTGTGTATCTGGTGACCAAGTATGGGAAGGATGACAGTCTCTACCCGATCGATGTGGTGACACGGTCCAAGGTTAATGCCGCGCTGCACTTTGATTCGGGCGTACTGTTCGCCCGATTGCGGTTCTATTTGGTAAAAAAGTGGTGTCTTAATTTTTTGGGAATGTTTGTGTTAAAATTACGGTTTTTTGTGTCCTCCATAGGAACCGATACTGTACTTCGGATCTACTGAAACACCTCAGGAGAAGATTGACAATCTGTACCGAGCGTACCAGCTGCTGAACGACACCCTGGTGGATAACTACATTGTGGGCAATCAAGTAACTCTGGCCGATTTGAGTTGCATTGCCACCATCGCTTCAATGCATGCTATCTTCCCGATCGATGCAGCCAAGTATCCGAAGCTGGCCGCCTGGGTGGAGCGTCTTGCCAAGCTACCGTACTACAAGGCTACAAATCAGGAAGGTGCCGAGGAGCTGGCGAAGCTGTATCTCGCCAAGTTGGAGGAAAATCGTGCCAAAGCAAAGTGATGGGTTGATCGCTTACCAAGCACATCAAATTTGAATCTACAAAATTGACTCTCTTGTGAATCTGTTATTTTGAATAAAATCATCTTTAAAGTAAATGGCAACATGTTTGTTTGTATGTACTGTCTTGTCTGGTGAACGGTTCCCTATCTCACCACTACGCTCAAAACCAACAAAAGCGCTGTGGTGCTAATTTAAACCCACTTGTCGGTACCGACCATCGCTGTGGCGATGCGTTCGAATAGAACCTGTTGGGACGCGCACAGCTCCACACGTACGTTGCTATCAGTATGCCGAACATAAAGCTCTACACAGCGAAACTCAGCCCACCGGGTCGTGCCGTGGAGCTGACGGCAAAGCTACTTGGACTTACGCTCGACATCGTACCGATCAATCTGCTGGCTGGCGATCATCGGAAGCCGGAGTTTTTGCAGATGAACCCACAGCACACGATCCCGGTGATCGATGACGATGGTGTGATTGTGCGTGATAGTCACGCCATCATCATCTATCTGGTGCTCAAGTACGGTGGCCCCAATCACACCCTCTATCCGGATGATCCCGTGACGCGGGCAAAGGTAAACGCCGGTCTTCACTTTGACTCTGGAGTGTTGTTTTCGCGCTTGAGATTCTATTTTGTAAGTAAATTAACTCCAAGCCGTGCTTGTGCAGTCCTCTTTCTAATGGACGGTTTTTTTTGTAGGAACCGATTCTGTACGAAGGATCATCGGAAGTACCGCAGCACAAGATCGAGTACATGCAGAAGGGCTACGAGTTGCTTAACGCCGCACTGGTTGATGATTACATGGTGGGTAACGCACTAACGCTGGCTGATGTTAGCTGTATCGCAACGATAGCGACGATGGAAGAGTTTTTCCCAATGGATCGCCCCAAATATCCGGCCCTTGTGGCCTGGATTGAACGCCTGAGCCGTACGCTGCCAGAGTACGAGCAGCTTAACCAGGACGGAGCGGTCGAATTTGCCGAAATGTGCGAATCGCTGAGACTTAAAAATCGATCGACTTAAAAAGCTAAGTAAAAGGGTGTGTGTTTCGTCAAGTTTTGGCCATAGAATGCGAAACAGTTACTCATAGTGCACGAATAGAGAAGAGCCACAAATACAGACAGGCAGACAGGCAGCAAGCGAGCAAGTTTGTTTACGATCTTATTGTACATTCCACGCCGGTTTTGCGTTTTCAATGTCACCAACACAAACTCACACACACACACACGCTCATTGCTGTAACATGATGTTTATTGTAAGCACAATGTGGATAGCAAAACAAACAGCGAATGAAACTGCTCAGCGAGAACAACGATGGCATCAAAAATAAAGCTATACACGGCCAAACTAAGTCCACCGGGTCGGGCGGTAGAGCTGACGGGTAAGGCACTGGGGCTTGAGTTTGACATCACTCCCATCAATCTGATCGCGGGTGATCATCTGAAGCCGGAGTTCCAGAAGCTAAATCCTCAGCATACGATTCCGTTGATCGATGACAACGGGACCGTCGTGTGGGATAGCCATGCTATCATTGTGTATCTGGTGACCAAGTATGGGAAGGATGACAGTCTCTACCCGATCGATGTGGTGACACGGTCCAAGGTTAATGCCGCGCTGCACTTTGATTCGGGCGTACTGTTCGCCCGATTGCGGTTCTATTTGGTAAAAAAGTGGTGTCTTAATTTTTTGGGAATGTTTGTGTTAAAATTACGGTTTTTTGTGTCCTCCATAGGAACCGATACTGTACTTCGGATCTACTGAAACACCTCAGGAGAAGATTGACAATCTGTACCGAGCGTACCAGCTGCTGAACGACACCCTGGTGGATGACTACATTGTGGGCAATCAAGTAACTCTGGCCGATTTGAGTTGCATTGCCACCATCGCGTCAATGCATGCTATCTTCCCGATCGATGCAGCCAAGTATCCGAAGCTGGCCGCCTGGGTGGAGCGTCTTGCCAAGCTACCGTACTACAAGGCTACAAATCAGGAAGGTGCCGAGGAGCTGGCGAAGCTGTATCTCGCCAAGTTGGAGGAAAATCGTGCCAAAGCAAAGTGATGGGTTGATCGCTTACCAAGCACATCAAATTTGAATCTACAAAATTGACTCTCTTGTGAATCTGTTATTTTGAATAAAATCATCTTTAAAGTAAATGGCAACATGTTTGTTTGTATGTACTGTCTTGTCTGGTGAACGGTTCCCTATCTCACCACTACGCTCAAAACCAACAAAAGCGCTGTGGTGCTAATTTAAACCCACTTGTCGGTACGGACCATCGCTGTGGCGATGCGTTCGATTAGAACCTGTTGGGACGCGCACAGCTCCACACGTACGTTGCTATCAGTATGCCGAACATAAAGCTCTACACAGCGAAACTCAGCCCACCGGGTCGTGCCGTGGAGCTGACGGCAAAGCTACTTGGACTTACGCTCGACATCGTACCGATCAATCTGCTGGCTGGCGATCATCGGAAGCCGGAGTTTTTGCAGATGAACCCACAGCACACGATCCCGGTGATCGATGACGATGGTGTGATTGTGCGTGATAGTCACGCCATCATCATCTATCTGGTGCTCAAGTACGGTGGCCCCAATCACACCCTCTATCCGGATGATCCCGTGACGCGGGCAAAGGTAAACGCCGGTCTTCACTTTGACTCTGGAGTGTTGTTTTCGCGCTTGAGATTCTATTTTGTAAGTAAATTAACGCCAAGCCGTGCTTGTGCAGTCCTCTTTCTAATGGATGGTTCTTTTTTTGTAGGAACCGATTCTGTACGAAGGATCATCGGAAGTACCGCAGCACAAGATCGAGTACATGCAGAAGGGCTACGAGTTGCTTAACGCCGCACTGGTTGATGATTACATGGTGGGTAACGCACTAACGCTGGCTGATGTTAGCTGTATCGCAACGATAGCGACGATGGAAGAGTTTTTCCCAATGGATCGCCCCAAATATCCGGCCCTTGTGGCCTGGATTGAACGCCTGAGCCGTACGCTGCCAGAGTACGAGCAGCTTAACCAGGACGGAGCGGTCGAATTTGCCGAAATGTGCGAATCGCTGAGACTTAAAAATCGATCGACTTAAAAAGCTAAGTAAAAGGGTGTGTGTTTCGTCAAGTTTTGGCCATAGAATGCGAAACAGTTACTCATAGTGCACGAATAGAGAAGAGCCACAAATACAGACAGGCAGACAGGCAGCAAGCGAGCAAGTTTGTTTACGATCTTATTGTACATTCCACGCCGGTTTTGCGTTTTCAATGTCACCAACACAAACTCACACACACACACACGCTCATTGCTGTAACATGATGTTTATTGTAAGCACAATGTGGATAGCAAAACAAACAGCGAATGAAACTGCTAAACTCAGATAAACTTTAAAAGAACAGCAGAAGTTAAATGGAATGCACAATATGTACAAACCATAATACTGAACCGTAACGTGTGATGCTTATCGCCCGGTTCGCCACAAATACATTCGTACACACAGAACACGGGGGGCAGTTTAATTAAACCGGGGCTTTGGGTTTTGGGTTCAGTTTTGTGCTCGATTCCCTCTCCTCAACAGCAGAGTACGCTAATTGGACCAGCTTCTGACACTCGCCACCACCGCCATCGTAAGTTGTCTCATCACCACACACACACACCTCACTTGGCACTGTTCTTTTCGCCAAGCATTTGCATCAACTCCCCAGCAGCTTTCAGGCCACGTTCCATAACCTCCGCATAATACGGCAGCTTGGTTAGCCGTTCGATCCAAGCGAACGTTTTCGGGAAGTCTGTCGCTGTCGGTTTCAGCATTAGATGCAGCGTGGTAACACTGCTGATGCAGCTCAAGTCTGCGATCGTTAAATGATCACCGGCAACGTAGTCTGACTGTAGCAGACTTTCCAACCGCTGCAAACCCTCCATCGCACGCTGCAAGTTCTCCTCCGGAATCGCACTCTTACCCAGCACGGTTAGATTGTCCGTGCAGAAGCGCAATCGAGCGAAAAGGATCGAACTTTCGAAGAACAGGGCCGAATTGATGCGGGCCTGCTGCTCAAAGTCGTCGGTGTAGAGGTTCGTGCCGGCACCGTAGCGACGCGCGAGATAAATCATGATAGCGTGGCTGTCCCACACGAGAAACCCGTTGTCATCGAGCGTTGGGATCGTTTGGACCGGGTTCATCTTCTTGAACTCATCGTTCATATGCTCACGCTTGAAGACGTTCATTTCCCTAAAGCAGATGTGACAGTTAGTACGGTACTATACCTCAATGTTACGAAATAGCGATTACACCTACCTAATCTCAACGTCAAGGTTCAACGCCTTGATGGTGAGCTCGGCCGCACGGCCAGCGGGACTAATGGTGTGCGTGTACAGGACCGGCTTGCTAGACATCTCGAACGAAACTGACTACCGAAACTGCTCGGCCTTGTCCGGCAAGTGAAGACGAATCCCCCCAGTGCACACTGTGTGGACTTTGACCTTGTTTTTTTTGGGGGAGGTTTTTGTTTCCCTTTTTTCCCTTTCGATACAACGCACACCGGTATAGGTGACGCTTCGTTTATGACCGCCGTTTGACGTAATCTTAATCGAAGCTAATGCTCCATAATGGTGGTGTGGGGGAAGCGATCGATCGATAAAATGAGCCACACCTACTAACCCAAAATTGTCCCGTTGGTGTGAGAACCCTTTTCTGAGTCATTAGTATGGAGAAAAATAGCTCAACGATAAGAACACAGAGTGATATGATATGGTGCCATAAATTACCCACCGCACTCTATCTAGTTGAGATTTGATCTCTGGTACTCCATCTGCGATTTGATCAGCAATTGATTATCTACTAATGGATACAAAAAGGATGTTTGGATAAATTTGGAATAAACGAGGAAGTTTGGATTAGTTTTTAGTGATCAGAGCGATTTCGTTAGATTGTCTGGAAACTAATCCAATTCAGTTATTGATTCAAGGTGAATAAAAAAAAATGATTCAAAATTCTGAATAAATGAAAAGTTAATCCAATCGACATCGCGATTATTATTATTTCGAGAAGTCCTCGAAATCGCTCCCTTGCCATATCCCGGTTATTCTGACGACATTACTCCATTCCGATGCCCTATCGCCCTTCGTCTATTACTTAACAATTTGACCTATTTTTAACAGTTTACCTAGAAGCGAAATTACTTAATTTCGATAAAGAGTAAATTATTAATTACCGACCCCACTTTTAAATCCGTTTGCAAACTTTGCATCACTAATCAATCGTGGTTGTTAATTATTTCAGAAGGCAATTCTAATATTATCCACACACCACACACACACACACACACACCACGATCGATTAAGAAGCACTGAACGTAATAGGGTGGATGTACCAATTATGGCTATAGCACCAATTATGGCTATAACGGTTATTTTTTCCATTTTAAACAAGGTAAATCACTTCTTAAAGATTGGAAACATGTTTGTTATCAATTTTTAACACTTTTTGAACGCTTGTGGACAGTTTTTTCCATGTTACAGCCTTCCAAATGTAAAATAATCCAGTTTAAAAATATTGTGGCTCAGAAACTGACAATTCTTAACATTTTGCTAAGAACTTCACTATTGGATTTTAGCAATTTTAAAGCATATTATTATAGTTTCTATGAACAAACTTCACTAAGACGTTAATTATAAGTTATTTTACCATTTCATAGTAAAATATATCGTTATTTTATCGTAAAAGTGCATTTTTTCGATATAGCCATAATTGGTACATATCGTCTTCGAAGTACCAATTATCGCAGTAGGCGAAAAATGCAAATTGTACGATTGTCATTTTTGGCTATAGTGAAAATGTTTACACCTTTGTGCAGTGATTAAAACATGGTTTTTTGTCTTTATTTCAAAATAAAAAGCCTAAATTGTGCCAGTTAACATACGGTATGTAAGAAATATGAAATACGACGTGCAGAGTTCATTTTAAACAGCACTTCTTTTGTAGAATGGCTCACCGACGAAAACAAGCATCACGAAAACATTACGAGTCGGGAAGATTTTGTCAGCGATTTACAAAGAGTTCCGGGTTCTGATGACAACCATCCGTTATAGGATGAGCTACCATTTTCTCAATAAGTACGAATCGTGTCCAGTCTGTGTTATTGGTAGAAAAAGGAAAGAAAAATGGTTTCCCGGTCACGAGAAGAGCTTTGTTGTTCAAGTTGAAGGAGCCGCGAATCCGGAACGAGTTACACCGATCCGCCAAAATCTCCTAGGATGGTGGCATATAATACTGACTTGAAAGTAGTGATGGGCCAAACGACTATTTTCGCGAATCGACCCGGAGTCGAGTTCGACACCACAGGAATCGAGTTCGACCCGTGGGTGCAATAGGTTCGGGTTGACCCGTGGGTGCAGCAAACCATATGCGAGTTCGGCCCGTTGGTTCGAGTCGACCCGAACCCATTACACCCACGGGTCGAACTCGCGTATGGTATGCTGCACCCACGGGTCAACCCGAACTTGTTCGAGTTTGGAATATAACCCGAACCGCTCCAGGTCGCTTACGGATGGCTCCGACCCGATAGGTTCGGGTCGACCGGCACATCACTACTTGAAACCCATACAGTGCGTGAATACAACAAAACTTCAGGACCCAAATGGCTACGCGAATTCATGCGAAGAAATCCCGGATTTTCTTCCCGAACATTCAAAGCAGTATCTGCATGTTTTAACTTCATTGACCTCTATGGATAGCGATATAGTCAACTGCGAAATCGTTAACGTTTAGGGCGCAGAAACCTTGCACAATATGCTTCTATTTTCATTAATCAATAATCCAGCCAAAATGTGCTGTAGGACACAATTAAATAAATCTCAAGTCACTAAAAACTTAGACTGTCCAATATATTATCACTTCCAAAAAGCCTTACAGCAGGAGTATAAGAACAGAAGAACGGGATAGAAATACGAAAGAAGGACAGCCGAAGAACGCCAAAAGAATGTTTTAGGAAACGATTCGCAATTGGTATGGATTCGATTGTGTGGATTTTTACTTTGAACTTTATGCATAAAAACTGATTCTTCTTTTACGTTGGACCTACAACCACGCGAGGTTTAGGGTTAGTACATTACTGGCTGACAGATTAGCACAATGACTTGCTTTTTACCCGTAGCTGGTTAATCAGTCCTGCGTAAGGGGCGGCGATCCGGTGAGATTTGATTTTCGGTCCTGCCGTATGAAGATTAGCGCCGCTAACGAATCTTTCACCGGACCGTCCCTGAAAACTGATTATTGCTGACAAAAACACAAATAAAAAAAATCGCATTGTTCGTTACTTTTAATCTTTAATTATTACCGAGTCGAAAGAAAAATAAAATTTCGCTAAAATATTGAAATACATGTATAAAGAGGTCCTTCCATAAATCATGACACACAAAAACGGGCCAAAACTGGCGTTTGTTCCATGAAATTTCATGAAAAACAGTATATATCCATAATAGGAACACTTATGGCGAAATGCCAGGAACAGTATAGCCATAATAGGTACATGAACAAGCAATTGTTAATTTCAATTTTTGGCGATTATGTCCAACAGACACTAATGTCCTCTTGTTTGTTCTCTTCCCAAGACTTCAAGCTTTCAGAAAACATATAACATTATGAAATTTAAACAAAGATTAAGATTAAAATCTGTAAAATCTCCGTATTGTGAACATATTATGTCCATAATTGGTACATCTACCCTATATTAGGTTTCACAGCAGGTTTACAGCAACCCGATTTGCCCTTAACCACAGCAGAAAAACTCACCACATTCGCTCTTTCCAGTCCACTTTGTCAGTTCGAATCGGACGCTTCAATTAAATCAATCACCGCAGAAGATGGCTGCTTCCCCGAGCATGGTTCTGTATTACGACGAGGTTAGCCCACCGGTACGTGGCGTCCTACTGGCGATTGCTGCACTGGGCGTGAAGCATCACATCAAGTTTGAGTATATTAATCTCTTCCGTGCAGGGCACTTGAGCGCTGACTTTATCCAGGTTCGTTTTTTGTGTGATTTGAAGTTGGTAATATTGAAGCTATACGGGTGTCGTTCTGTTGCTTTCAATCCACAGATTAATCCGCTGCATACGATCCCCGTGCTGCGTCACGATGATTTGACGCTCATCGACAGTCACGCCATTTTGATGTACTTGTGCGATACATTTGCAGCGGCAGATAGTGCATTTTCCACACGGGACACACTGGAGCGAGCGAAAGTGTTCAACATGCTGTGCTTCAACAACGGCCATCTGTTTCAACGGGACGCTGAAGTTATGGTAGTAGATCTGGAAGAAGAACCTCGGTGCCCGTGTTCACAAACCGTTTCAAATTAAACATCTTTTTGCAATTGTAGCGTAAAATATTCAGCGGTGAAATTACCGATCCATCCAGCCATCTTAAACCGATTGAGGAAACGATCGACGCGTTGGAACAGTTTCTAAAGAAATCTCGCTATACCGCACTGGATCATGTTTCGGTGGCAGATTTCGCTATAGTCGCCACCCTCAGCACACTGGAGCTCCTAGTCCCGATTAAAGCCGATCGGTGGCCGCGCGTTAACGAGTGGTTTAAGGAGATGCAATCACTTCCCTACTACGACGAACACAATGTTGTGGGGCTGCAAAAGTTGCGCGAAAAATTAAGCACCAAAATTAAGATCTAGTTTTGAGGTACGGTTTGCCACACGGTTCCTTTATTGTGCATGCGCGTGCTTGAGTGTACGGGAGAGAGGAGCCTATAAAATCTCCCGCCGTGAATCTACCACACAATAATGCTGCTGTTTTTTTTTACTTTTGCGCTTTTGTGGGAATAAAGTTGGAAAGCTTACACTTACACGCAGAGTATATTATCATTCGATGGAGCGCATGCATACCCGCTTAACGTATGTGCCACTAGAGGGGGATTCTCTTGCTTAATAGGGATGTATCGAGAATTTCCACACGAGTCATAATATATTCATCTCAACAAACAACTACCTGATCAAGTGTAACAGAGCTTTTTTAACCTCTCAATCCTACCTTCAATCGGTACACAATTTCTTTACGTTTTCTTTAACGTTGATACTAACACACGATTACATCTTTCTGGTCAGTAATATCTAGATAGTTTTTGTAATGCTTTGTGAGGGATTTTGTAAGCATACACCATTTCAAAGAACTTTCCACGAAAACGTTAAATTTGTACGCAAAAGAAAAAATCGCCCCTGTAAATAATATTTCTCTCACTTGTCTGCACTGTCGTAAAAGGGTCGTCATGAAATCTTCATTCTTTCTACTTTATAACACCCACCATTCACACATAAATTCAACTTCGTTGCTTAATAACGTGTTTCACAGTATTTACAGTACTTCAATTCATTTCAATTCATCCCTTGTGTTTGTCTTCTTGTGTTTATATATCTCTCTCTCTTTTTCTAAAGCAATTCAGTAATCAGAAAAATACCTCTATAAATATAGTACATATACTTTTTGTTTTAACAGTTTTAACTTAACTCGTACCTCTTCTAGGAAGCTGTAGAACCGAGCTAGTGCTGTAACAATTTGAAAGAAAAAAAAAGCAAAACATACGTACGAAATTATAGTTAAAGCTAATCTCTTTCGATTGTTACAGAATTTCGAATGGAATTGTTTCTCGTTTAACGTTTATACTTTAGTTCGTTTGTGTGTGTGAGAGATATATGCGCAGACGCATTTGTCGCGCTGCACTCATACACCGCTTTTGTACCGAACGTTTTGTGGGAGCGTGATGTATGATTGTACATTGAATGTCTCTAGCGTCTATTATGTTACATACAGGTTCGATTATTATGATGGAAAAACTAACAAACACTACACGTTATTGGAATCGCGATACCCCCCCCGGTCAGAGCGATAAAACTGTTTGGTAATACAAAAAGCAAAGAAAGTGGCTGCTACTGTCTCTCACGTACAGCGATCATTTCTCGACCAGTGATCGCTGCAGAATCGCTTCCATATCAGCATCAAACGTTTCACCCTTGGAGTAATCGGCATTAAACCGTTCAACCACCTTCGGCGGATCGGCACTACCATCGGGTCGCTTAAGACTTCCAGTCAGTGGTCCATTTGAAGCGGACTTAGAGCTCTTTGCCGGAGGAGGTAGTGTGGTAGCAAAAGCAGCACCACCACTACCACCATATCGGGCACTACTACCAGTCGTACTACCAGTACTCGCAGTCGTTGTGTTAAATGCACTGAACGCATCGTCAAACTTGGCGAGAAATTCGTTCCCACTAGAGAAGGACGCTGATCCGATGGTAAGATTATTATTGTTCAGCACATTGCTCGTATCCATCTTGGAAAACTCATCCTCGAACGATTTCATCATCATCGTTGATGATGCGGCCGGTGAAGCGGAGGATGTAGCTGAAGGACGAGGAGCAATCGCTCGAGAAGGAGTACAATTCCAGCACCAAAGAGGTCGACCGGCTGACGTCCCAGCTGCAGGATACGCAGCTAGAGATCAGCCAGGTGAAGGCCATGGTTACTCAAATACAGGAGTACCAGCGTCAGATGACGGACGCCCTGTCGATGTTCCGTTCCGCGATCGAATCGAACGATCCGATACTGGTGTCGGATTATTCGCTTAAAATAGAGCCCGAGTTCCGCGAGGCTAAGCAGGCGTTGGAGGAGAAGGAGGTGGAAAATGCCAACAAGCGCGATCCGTTTGGCGATAACAGAGCGAACGGGTTTAGTGCGGGCGACACGGAAACGGGCTTTGGGGATGATTTTAAATCGAACGGTTTCACCACCCAGTTTGACGTCGGTTCGAATGGAGGATTTCACAGTACGGCGGGCGGTGGTTTTGGTGACGATGGGTTCGGTTCGTTCGGGGCGAAGACGAACGCTGCCGGTGGTGGTGCGTCGGATCCGTTTTCATCGGCCGGTGCCGATCCCTTCGGTGAACGGAAAGGCAGTGCAGCAGCAGAGGTGAGTAAAAGGATAGATTGGGGAAGAAGATCACTCATATCATTCTAGATAAATCAGTTTCGAGATAATAGCGTTTGAAGATTTTTGAGTCCAGGCTGCTTTATTTTTCTTGGCGTTGGATTGTCTCATGAACTTCACGAAAAGAAATGTGCCTACTCGCTTAAGACACACGGATACTACTTTCCGTTTTAGAGTAAACACTATAACGATTCAATTACTAATAAACAGCTGCATTGTTTACTTTTAGCCCGCCAAAGATGAGTTCGGATGCGATCCGTTTGCCATACTGCATGCACCGACCACTGCCGGTCAAGCGCTGACACCTAGTCCCAGCAAATCCGTTGCGCCGCCGCGTCCAGAATCGCCAAGCCCAGCCCTGCCACCGAAGAAAGCGAAGCAACCGCCACCGCGTCCGGCACCACCACGACCAATGCAGGTAAGCGTACGGGTTTTCTAGTTCGGGCCCCACATCACAGTAACGGTATGAGATTATAGTAGACGGGAAGTCGTAGAACATGGTACTAAAACACACACACACCTGTAGCACTTTGTAACCGTTTGTTTTCTGTACTTTTTCTCTCTCCCTCTCTCTTTTCTAACCTCTCCGCAATCTAACTAATTGATAAAAAAAACTTCTATCGATCTACTCGATAATTCTTCCTGTGTCTCTCTGTGCTCTGTTCCGCGTACCTACGCACCACGTATCACTACGGTAGGGCCCTACGCCTACCAAACCTGCACCACCGGCATCGGATGCGTTCGGTGATAGTAGCGGCGGTGGCAGCTTTGCCAACTTTGCCGACTTCGACAATAAGGTAGTTATCAACAATCAGATTATCTATCGTTTTGGCACGAACCCTAGGTGGACATGACACGAAGCCATTCTGCATCGGATTTCGTTGTCTCTTCCTTCGTTTGTTTTTCATCTTCTCCATCAATCCATTTTTCCTTTCGCTCGTTTATCCCACATTTATCGCGCTTAAACTACTGTTTTTTTCTTTCTGTTGCACGATATACTACCTTAATGTCATGGCGGTTTCTATCTACTTACATTTATTGTTCTAGCACCCATGCCGTTATTTGTAGTTAGAACAAATGATATTTTGTATAACAGTATTTTATTTTATTTTTCACACTTTTTGATTACCATTCTCCACGAACTAACACTGCTACTAATCGTATCTTTATAATCACTGCAGGACAATCTTTCATTAACACCCAGATGCATGCTTATTTCTTACAGCTTAAGCTAGAGTTTAGTAGTATAATTTAACAGCAATAATAAATCAATTGTGGTACTTACTTTGGTTGTTGTGTTTTTTTTTAAATATTTTAACTTTAGTCTTAATTAGTATTTTAGTTTTGGTAGGTGTGCTATTTATATTAAGTTTGACGATGTTTTATTTTTCTATTGTATGTACTAGAGATGTGTACATTGAGTAAGAGTGAGTGAGTGAGTGAGTTAAATACCGCAAGTGAAAGTATGGTTTCAAATCAGCAAAAAGAGTTTATTTGACTCTTTATACTAACTCACTCTTTATACTTACTCACTCACTCTCTGTGCCGACTTCTAACTCACTCTTTTCGGCGTATACTCACTCACTCACTCTTTTCGGTTTTAACTCATTCTTTTCATATTATAATTACTCTTTTCTAATACGAAAAGAGTGAGTTAAAGCCGAAAAGAGTAATTATAATATGAAAAGAGTGAGTGAGTGAGTATAAACCGAAAAGAGTGAGTTAGAAGTCGAAACAGAGAGTGAGTATAGTATAAAAAGAGTAATTATAGTATGAAAAGAGTGAGTTAAAACCGAAAAGAGTAATTATAATATGAAAAGAGTGAGTGAGTGAGTATAAACCGAAAAGAGTGAGTTAGAAGTCGAAACAGAGAGTGAGTGAGTGAGTGAGTGAGTATAAACCGAAAAGAGTGAGTTAGAAGTCGGCACAGAGAGTGATTATAAACAGGATATTAAATTTTGTTTAGAAAATTATTTTTTAATGAATCTTTAAAGAGTGAGTTAAGGATTTAAACCGTTATAGTTATTCTTTTACTCTGATTTAAATCACTGAAAAGAGTGAGTTTTCTCATCTCTAGGATATACGCTTTTAAGATATTTATATTGTAATTTTGCATGTTATTTTCTTTACCTATAATTTAGTGACACCCTTGCATCTCGCTGAAGTGAATTTCTACGCTTCTAATGCTACACTACCCTTGCACATAATATCAATTAAATGTAAAATTGCTTCGTTTAAAACCCACCCCATTTACGACACAGGCTCTGGCTGTGTTTTGTGGCACTGGTTACGATATCTAACAAATGTTTCTTTCTTCTTCTTCTTCTTTTGCACTTCTATATCGTTTCATTGCGCGTTTCAGTGAATATCATCCGATATTAATACTAGCTACTAGAGTGACTAACAATTAACCAAAAAAAAAACCAGTAAACAACAAAAACTCTCGAAAGTCGGAAGACCACCCGTAGTAGTGTACCAAACAAACCATCCGTGTATCGTCTAAAATACTCGACATACTGTTGCACCAAACGCGCTCCATCCAAATGCACGAAAACATCATCAACAGCATCAACAGCAAATTAGAAGAAACACATATTACATTGATTTTTTGGTCTGTCAAATGTTTTTTACTGTTTTGCAAGCAGTGTTAGAACATTACCGGTTAAAAAAAGGGAAAACAAAACACAAAATTCCACCAGATGAGATCTATATTTTATGTTTCAAGCTCTGTCCGTTATTCTATAACCACCTCCTGGTAATATCGTGTACAAGCATCGTGTACGATGTACATAGAGATAGAGAGTTTTAATATAACGAATCGCATCGAATCAAATCGCACCGCCGCATCATCACGTACACACACGCACGTGTGCTGCTATTGTGAAAAAGTCCAGAACTAAACCAGAGATACTTTTCACACAAGTATTAATATCATTCTTCCCCGTGTTTGGGAATGTTTAAATAATCAATAATAGTACTGAATTGTATGAACTTAATCCAATCGCTAAACTATCAAAATTATGTACCGTATGAGAATGGTGGTGGTGGTGTGCATATTCTATTCCTATTGTTTTCCTGTTCATTGTTACAAACACCTTAATCAAAACGACTAATCATTGATTGAAAACCAAAAAAAAGACCACTATTAAACATGATTGTAGCTCGAAGAAGAAAAAAATGAATCGAAGATCGAACGGATTAGATATATACAAGCATTATATTTACCACATGGATTATTGGGATTTAAATGTAAACGTTAAACGCGACTTCTCTTGGCATATTAGCTCTCCTGGTAGCTTTACATTAAAAGACACGGACCTTCCTGGCAAGGGTTGTGTTCCATTTATTGTGGTTGATTTCTAGCAATTCATTTCGATTCGATTTTGTGTAGCGCATTGCTTATGCTATCTGCAGATAACGGATTCCTCTTCATTATACGATACGACGCCCTTTGGTATCTCTAATCGCATTCGTTCTTGTCACAACATACACTCAAACTAATGTGGTTGTGGAAGGATGGTTCAGTTTGTCAATTGACATTGGGTTTTGTTTTACTCACAGTATCCGAGTGCTACATGCTATGGGAAGAGATTTAGCGACGAAGAAGTGGGTTTAGGGAATTGTTTGAATTGTGTGGCTGTTTAGTATAGGTAGAGTGAATTGATTACAAACACACGCAACGTTACCAGCGAATGCGAATTGTTGCGAAGCTCTGGTGTATGTTGAGATGAATTATTAGCGTTTTATTTTGTTTTCAACTGCACACACTGCACTATTGTTCTGTTTTTAGTTTCCAATTGTTGAGAGTAAATCGTAAAACTTGTAGCACCAATTAATGACGATTGTGCCGCCGGTCAGACAGATTGTGCAAAGTAAAGCAGCAGCGCGCATGTTCATATATAGCTTCGAATCCATCATCTAAGCAAAATGCATCTAAATTCATCCGGTCCGCAATTGAGTTGCTCAACGAGATGCGCTGCAAATGGCAGGCAGAGAGCAATGCTGTTAAATTAAAGCTATATTTACTCATCATTACATGAAGTTCGATTGAACCGTGCGTACGTGCGTTCAGTGAGTTATGAAAGATTTTCGCTGAACGGGATATAAAAGTAAAGTATATTGTTAATGTGCGATAATAAAATCCAGCTCATGGTAAACAAAAATTAACTTTATTACCATTTATTAGGCAATGATAAACAATTTTACATTCGTTAAACTATAAGACCTTTAACTTACTTCGTGGCGCCGCAATGGTAAAGGCTATGGGTAACGGATTTTATATACATTTTGTTGATCAAATGTGTATTTCAAAAGCAAACAGATGTGGATCATACGCGTTTAAATTTCGATTGGATGTTCAAATGCTATAAATGATCATTTTATGCTTGTCTACTAGGGCAACGCTTAGTCAATAATCTTTAGTTATAGAGATGAAATTCACCTAGGACGATTCTCTAGGTGGAATTCACCTATAAGCTGGATGCTTCTAGTTAATAGCTTGTAGCTGGTCCCACTATATACAAACCTATTAATTCCTTCCATTGTTCGAGAAGCTCATACTTAGTAATAATAAAGTTGAACTTATCATCTTTTTCGATCAGTTCTTTGAAGACTATCCATAGAACGAACATACACGATGATTTGACAGGTGATTTTATTTTCTGAGGAGCTCATAATTAACATCTTCTTGTCGATTTTCCGTTATATAAAGAATCTACTTTTCCAACGAAACGATCTATTTTCAATTGCAAATAAAAGTTATTTCACTGTTGATCGTCACTTACAATAGGATACAAAAAAACATTTTTCCCATTTTTATTGTGACAGATTGAATAAATTAAATCTTTTTTCTATTGCGAAACGCCACGAATTGAGTCAAAGTTCTTATAGTATCCCTAAACATTTTTTTGTTCACAGAATTACAATTGTAGTGTATCTGTGTATGGTCAGTTTGCACCCAATCGTAATTGTCATGTTGGTTTTTTTGTTGCAGCTGTGACTTTTCTCACATTTAGTCTCAAAAATATTGATTCTGTCCCGAAGTTTTTGGCAACATAATCGCTTTAGTGGCAACACTTAATAACGCGATGTCCTAATGTTTAATGCAGTATTAATATAGTGTAGCATATGTGCACGTAATATTCGCCCTTTCACGTTCAAACGCGTCGTTACAACAAAAGAAAAAACTAGCATCGAAAGAACAAATCATATTTTCATATAGTTTAGCAGATAAGCGTTCAACCCACAAACTCACACACACACACACATATTAGACTCTAATTGCATAGCGATCTGACGAAAAACAAAATACAAAAGATAGTAACGCAAAAACCCGTACTTAAAACCGTACTAACTCGCATCTATTGTGTATGTAACGTTTATCATTTGAACCCTATTCTATTTTTAGTGGTAATGCGTGTGAGATGACGTTTGACTGACGTTCCACTAATGCCGAAACGCGGGATGTTGTTGTGTTATTCGGCGTGCTTATATCTATATCTACAACATATCCGAACTACTACTACTACTACTACTACTACTCCCTATCTCTTACTAACGCTACTCAAAGGAAGCTGTAAGCAATACGAGCAAGTATTGTGCACATACTACGACGAGCGACCAAGTATGCGCCCAATCAACAGCTTCTAATACAGCTAGATAATCAATTCTGTTAATCGCATATACATATATACCGCACAATCGATAGCTAGCAGATCTCCTGTTCTCGTTCAGGAAATTGCGCGTGATCTAACTGCTGGTTGTTTTACTCTACTAAACAATTACTCTTCACAACTAAATCTTAACACTTTTACACTGTAAATTTGATCGGTTTTAGCTTACTTCTTTCCTATTTCTTCTGTATTGGTTAGGTCTGCAAATTAGTTCGTGCCAAAACTAGTTCACTCTGTTCTGTTTCATCTTTTAGTTTGTTTTACACATCCATAACATCCCATTACAATTCGTTCGTTTTGTTACGTTTTTATTTTTACGCATTTATTAATTTGCTCACTTATTTCACTTTCGTTTCATTTTTTTTCTTTCCTTTATTCAATTTGCTAAACAAACACAAACACACACACACACACTTCATCACCGTGTGTGCGCCCGCGCTGTACCAATGTATGCAACAATACACTATCACTATCTGTTGTTTTTGCGGTGGCAAACGGTATGTGTGTCCCCATAAGCAGAATCTCAAACCAGTAGCCTCCCAAGCACAAGCGTCGTCAGCCTTTGCCTCGAGTGGAAACGCTTTCGGCAGCAATCGATCTCTTACGGGCGGTAACGTTTTCAACATGGCGTCCCCGAACGTATCCGCTGTACCGGTGGCGGCCGCCACGATCACCATTGAAGCGGCCACTCCACCTACAAGGTCGGCACCGGTTGTGCCGGTTGGGCCGTCACCCGTCTCGAACCTATCGTCGGCACCGACACCGACACCGGTCGTTGATTTTGCGGACGATCCGTTCAAGGACTATCGGTACGAGGATCCGTTCAACATAGAGGACCCATTCGCCGACACCGAAACTGATGCCACATCTTCCGAGGGTTTGTATCCGAGCTCGTTTCAACTGTTTGCAAACTGTTGATGGTAAAAATTGTGGTTTTCATTTTCCAGATCCGTTTGCATCAACAACCACCATCACCACCAGTGTGGCAAACAGCAATAACAACAACATTCTGTCGAACAAATTCGATGCCAAATTTAGCAAAACGTCCACCAACTCTTTGGAACAGCTGGACGACCTTTTCAAGGGTGTACGAATTTCCGGGGACGGTGCAAACGATCCGTCAAGCCTGAACAATAACAGCACCGCCAGTCGGCTTAACAATAACATTGCCACTGCGTCAAGGACCGGTACCGGAGCGATTGGAAAGACGAAACCATTCACGTTCGATTCGTTCGATGCATTTAATGATAATTTCTCCAAAAACACCAACCAAACGGAGGATTCGCTGTTTAGTGCGTTCGGTAGTAGCAAAGATGGTAGCGATGCCACCGACGACGGTCTGACGATGGATCCGTTCCGCGTTACGACAGCGACATCCACGGTTACATCCTCCGCTTCACCGGCCGCATCATCAACGATGATGATGAAATCGTTCGAGGATGAGTTTTCCAAGATGGATACGAGCAATGTGCTGAACAATAATAATCTTACCACCGGATCAGCGTCCTTCTCTAGTGGGAACGAATTTCTCGCCAAGTTTGACGATGCGTTCAGTGCATTTAACACAACGACTGCGAGTACTGGTAGTACGACTGGTAGTGTCCGATATGGTGGTAGTGGTGGTGCTGCTTTTGCTACCACACTGCCTCCTCCGGCAAAGAGCTCTAAGTCCGCTGCAAACGGACCACTGACTGGAAGTCTTAAGCGACCCGATGGTAGTGCCGATCCGCCGAAGGTGGTTGAACGGTTTAATGCCGATTACTCGAAGGGTGAAACGTTTGATGCTGATATGGAAGCGATTCTGCAGCGATCACTGGTCGAGAAATGATCGCTGTACGTGAGAGACAGTAGCAGTCACTTTCTTTGCTTTTTGTATTACCAAACAGTTTTATCGCTCTGACCGGGGGGGGGGGGGGGGGGGGGGGGGTGTAAAAAAGGACCATAATAATCGAACCTGTATGTAACATAATAGACGCTAGAGACATTCAATGTACAATCATACATCACGCTCCCACAAAACGTTCGGTACAAAAGCGGTGTATGAGTGCAGCGCGATAAATGCGCCTGCGCATATATCTCTCTCACACACAAACGAACTAAAGTATAAACGTTAAACGAGAAACAATTCCATTCGAAATTCTGTAACAATCGAAAGAGATTAGCTTTAACTATAATTTCGTACGTATGTTTTGCTTCTTTTTTTCTTTCAAATTGTTACAGCACTAGCTCGGTTCTACAGCTTCCTAGAAGAGGTACGAGTTAAGTTAAAACTGTTAAAACAAAAAGTATATGTACTATATTTATAGAGGTATTTTTCTGATTACTGAATTGCTTTAGAAAAAGAGAGAAGTAAGCTAAAACCGATCAAATTTACAGTGTAAAAGTGTTAAGATTTAGTTGTGAAGAGTAATTGTTTAGTAGAGTAAAACAACCAGCAGTTAGATCACGCGCAATTTCCTGAACGAGCACAGGAGGCCTGCTAGCTATCGATTGTGCGGTATATATGTATATGCGATTAACAGAATTGATTATCTAGCTGTATTAGAAGCTGTTGATTGGGCGCATACTTGGTCGCTCGTCGTAGTATGTGCACAATACTTGCTCGTATTGCTTACAGCTTCCTTTGAGTAGCGTTAGTAAGAGATAGGGAGTAGTAGTAGTAGTAGTAGTAGTAGTAGTTCGGATATGTTGTAGATATAGATATAAGCACGCCGAATAACACAACAACATCCCGCGTTTCGGCATTAGTGGAACGTCAGTCAAACGTCATCTCACACGCATTACCACTAAAAATAGAATAGGGTTCAAATGATAAACGTTACATACACAATAGATGCGAGTTAGTACGGTTTTAAGTACGGGTTTTTGCGTTACTATCTTTTGTATTTTGTTTTTCGTCAGATCGCTATGCAATTAGAGTCTAATATGTGTGTGTGTGTGTGAGTTTGTGGGTTGAACGCTTATCTGCTAAACTATATGAAAATATGATTTGTTCTTTCGATGCTAGTTTTTTCTTTTGTTGTAACGACGCGTTTGAACGTGAAAGGGCGAATATTACGTGCACATATGCTACACTATATTAATACTGCATTAAACATTAGTACATCGCGTTATTAAGTGTTGACACTAAAGCGATTATGTCGGCCGGTGCCGATCCCTTCGGTGAACGGAAAGGCAGTGCAGCAGCAGAGGTGAGTAAAAGGATGGATTGGGAAGAAGTTCACTCTAGATAAATCAGTTTCGAGTAGTGTTGGGTAAATCTGATTCAGATTCATGAATCTTGGAACTGAATGAATGACTCTGAATCTCTATTATAATGATTCATGAATCCCCAAAGATTCATAAATCCCCAAAGATGCATGAATCCCCAAAGATTCATGATCTACGAATGGATAGAACGAGTAGCGGCCGCTCGGAGTCCCCTCCCCCCTACCCGTTCCAAAAGGGCTTCTTAGGTGATGGGGCCTCGCAAGAAGGCTTTTACACCCCCCCCCCCCCCCCCCCCCCCCCCCCCCCCCCCCCCCCCCCCGCCGTG
>KZ061591.1:494660-504768 GCA_002091835.1 Anopheles maculatus | reverse complement strand
TCCACTCGACGATGGGGACGGTTTCCCACTGACGGCGGCCGATGAGCTTGGTGGTTGCTGTTCCAGCAGACTGTAGTTTCCATGATGATGCCCATGGCTGTGACCATGGCCGTGATCACTACGATGCGTTAGCTCCGGTAGGACGTGCACCGTCGCCACATACAGGAAGGTACCGGCCGAAAACAGCATAGCAATGCCGGTTGCATTGAGCGATTCGAGCGTTTCCTTCTGTTCACTACCGATGCCGAAGTACGTCAGTAAGGTAAGTGCCGGTGCGGCCAGTGCTAAGATGAGCAATGAGCAGGTGCTTCCGGATCCGGTCCCGTTCCACTCCCTCGTGAAGCAGAAAACTCACTAGTCCGAACGCTGCCGGTGCTTTGTGTAGCATAATAGCGAGGAAAACAATAATTTCCACATCCGAGTGGCTTGTGGTGGCGGCTGCACCGAGAGCCACACCATCGGCAGCGGCATGCACCACCAGTCCGATTGTGGCGGTAAGATTGCGCTCACTCGATCCTTCTGTACGGCGCGAGGACACCTGATCCACGAGCATCATGAACACGAAACCAAGCACCAGGGACAGTCCTATCGTGGCCGAATGCTCATCATTGCTGTGCTCGTGCTTGTGCTCGTCCACCGGGAGACCGGATGATGTTCCCGGGCCTTTCGCTGCCTGTTCCAACGATCGTTCGTCGTACAGCGATCGAATTCCCTCGGGTATGATAACGGTCAAAGCCGTACCAACAAGCAACCCAGCTCCAAATATTGATACATTCTTTAGCTTTTCCTAAAACAAAACAAAGCGATTTCTACAGCGTCAAAGATACAGGAACGCAACCGAAGCTTATCAACTTACCTCTGATAATGACATTATGAGCGGTATATTTCCGGCCAGGTACGACCCGACCAACATCACGATAACCAGCGCGAACAGCATCGCGGTTTCATCCATTCTGACGGTATTTTATGCTTTTGTGCTCTCTCGTTCTACAGCAAATCACTGGTGGTGGCAAAAACCGATACTTCTTCGCCTTGCCAAACACGCAGGAGGGAAATCAACAAAAATTGATGACACGGCTTCTATTACTGCTGACCAGACATGGTTGCACAATTTCTTTCCCCCGCGTCAGAGAGTGGGAGCGAGCGGAAGTGGCCGCTTTGGGGTTTTTTGTTTATACACACACGAACTGTTTCCCGATCGGCAGCTGACATAAAATTATTTCGTCGAAAATGCTCAAAACTGTCAAACCTGTAATTGTGTACGTTTCAAATCGCTTTTTCTACTGTCAAATGTAGTTGTGTACCCGTAGCGCAAAATTATTTGCAAACGGGTCCGAAGGCGGTCACTCGGATCTTCCGAATGATTGTTATCGGACGTCATACGTCACCAGATGGCGCTACAGACAAAAATTGCGTCTTTTCAAAGAATTGCTTGAAACAAGACAAAAATTTTGCCTAGACTTTTGTTTTCGATCTTGAATCATCATCATCATTTGAATCATTTCCTCCACTGTTTTAGGAACTAAAAACCGTGGTAGGTCGTGGCGGATGTTGTGTGCTTTTTCCAAAGCAGCTTCCGTCTGTTCACTCTTCCCGGCTGTATCTAGCTAAAAACTCACGTTGCTGCCTGTTGTACACGCGGGATAGCCATTGGCCAAAGCCTACAATGATTGGTGCTATATGACGATACTACATTTTCTACCAATTTCGGTAGTATCGAAACTTCATCCAAACTTATTTGTCCTATCCGATAAACAACGTTAGCAACTTGGTGCGACATTTAAAAAATAAGCATTCAGATTTGTGCCTACCCGGAGTTCTACGACTCAAGCCAACAGAGCACATTACAGCATGAGGGGAGTGGTCTGTCTAGGCTACTGGAAGCACTTCTGGAGGTTAACCAGAAAATTAACTGAACTGCTACGGGACCCTTCAGAGGTTTCTGAGGATTTCAGTGCTGGGTCAAACAGTTTGGTTCACTCCTGAGTCTCCAGCACCGTCGGCGGCGTAATCGTACCGTAACCGTTCGGCATGGCAAGCAGACTCTCAAGTACCGCGCCACCATATCCGGGTATTGTGCAGAGATGGACAGAGAACGGTTTGAGAACATGTGGCACGCCACTAGAGACGTCTGCGCGAGCTTTTCACGGACGCTTAACAGAACACCGCAACAACGATGAAAACGACTGCCGAGAAATTGCGAATGTCGCACAAAGCTTCCTTCAATACCGTGTGCTGCTGGAGTTCGATGAATCAACAGAATAACACTGCTGCTACACAGCCGTGCTAGCCAAACGGCTCACATTATACAAGAGATTGTCAGGGGATTCCAGTGCCAGCTATGGTTTGCGCAATAGTGAACGATGGAACATGTGCCGAATCCAAGCAGTTTTTGCTGTGAAGATTGCAGCACATGATAAAGCACAAAGAGCTTTAGATAAGCGGCTCATAGCAGAAATACATTTCCATGCTAATATAGAAGACATTTAAGAAAATAAAGTGACTGAAAATAAAGGCTCGATTTAACGCAATGGTCCTGGCACTATCTCTATAACCCGGTTGAAAGCAACTATAGGATTGGCCCAAGGAAACGTTCATTAGCTTGCATTGTTTAAAGTTGTTTCGTGTGATTAAAACGCAAAACAAAATCTGCACGGAATTATTGTCTTATTGATTAGCTTTATGCATTACAGATTATTTATTGCTTCGTTAAGAGTGGAACAGCCAGCCAAAAACTGTGTGTGTTTGGGTCACCCACGGCGTCGACGGTTCCATGGTGTAACGGTTAGCACTCAGGACTTTGAATCCTGCGATCCGAGTTCAAATCTCGGTGGAACCTCGCTTTTTGGTGGTAACCGTGGTGCTTTCAGTGAGTGCCGAACTGTTTTTAAAATAATGTATACAGCTTTTATGCAGAGCGGCGAGAGTGTCGATAGAGAATGTAAAAGCTCAAAGCTCTTGTACGACAGACAAGGGAGAGGATGACAAAAAAGCATCGGGCGAGGGGGCACCCAGCCAACAGAGCACATTACAGCATGAGGGGAGTGGTCAGTCTAGGCTACTGGAAGCACTGAACGTCAGGAGGCTAACCAGACGATTAACTGAACTGCTACGGGACCCTTCAGAGGTTTCTGAGGATTTCAGTGCTGGGTTAATCAGTTTGGTTCACTCCTGAGGAAGTCTCCAGCACCGTCGGCGGCGTAGTCGTACCGTACCGTTCGGCATGGCAAGCAGACTCCCAAGTACCGCGCCACCATATCCGGGTATGGACAGAGAACGGTTTGAGAACATGTGGCACGCCACTAGAGACGTCTGCGCGAGCTTTTCACGGACGCTTAACAGAACACCGCAACAACGATGAAAACGACTGCCGAGAAATTGCGAATGTCGCACAAAGCTTCCTTCAATACCGTGTGCTGCTGGAGTTCGATGAATCAACAGAATAACACTGCTGCTACACAGCCGTGCTAGCCAAACGGCTCACATTATACAAGAGATTGTCAGGGGATTCCAGTGCCAGCTATGGTTTGCGCAATAGTGAACGATGGAACATGTGCCGAATCCAAGCAGTTTTTGCTGTGAAGATTGCAGCACATGATAAAGCACAAAGAGCTTTAGATAAGCGGCTCATAGCAGAAATACATTTCCATGCTAATATAGAAGACATTTAAGAAAATAAAGTGACTGAAAATAAAGGCTCGATTTAACGCAATGGTCCTGGCACTATCTCTATAACCCGGTTGAAAGCAACTATAGGATTGGCCCAAGGAAACGTTCATTAGCTTGCATTGTTTAAAGTTGTTTCGTGTGATTAAAACGCAAAACAAAATCTGCACGGAATTATTGTCTTATTGATTAGCTTTATGCATTACAGATTATTTATTGCTTCGTTAAGAGTGGAACAGCCAGCCAAAAACTGTGTGTGTTTGGGTCACCCACGGCGTCGACGGTTCCATGGTGTAACGGTTAGCACTCAGGACTTTGAATCCTGCGATCCGAGTTCAAATCTCGGTGGAACCTCGCTTTTTGGTGGTAACCGTGGTGCTTTCAGTGAGTGCCGAACTGTTTTTAAAATAATGTATACAGCTTTTATGCAGAGCGGCGAGAGTGTCGATAGAGAATGTAAAAGCTCAAAGCTCTTGTACGACAGACAAGGGAGAGGATGACAAAAAAGCATCGGGCGAGGGGGCACCCGGGTTTGAACCGGGGACCTCTCGATCTGCAGTCGAATGCTCTACCACTGAGCTATACCCCCACACGGAAGAGTGGCTTGTTACACAGTATTAAAAGCTTCATGCGTACAATCGGTGTTCCGCCTTATTTTAATATTGACTAGAATTCATATCAACATCTAGACGTCTTACAATCAACGCATCGACATGAGACAAAACCAAACAAGACCTGGTGAGCTTTTGATTGCTAAGTCGAAATGTTAGTTCTCTTGAATCGAACACTTTTTTTATACTAGGTACATTTGATTATCTTCACATAGAGGGATTACATCGAATATCTCTAACAAGGCATCTCCACTGTGAAACCTAATTTACTGCCCGCATGACGGAGAACCAGCAGAGAGCTGGAAATCCGGTCTTAAATATGTTACGTACAACAGACGTTCTTGTTGCATACATACCTTTAACTTTTCGACACTGCCATACGGTTCGAATGGTTCGAAATTCTTCAACTCTCCTTTGTTATGAGATATCAACTGCCTCTCTTTGTGTCCCATGCAATAGACTGACATCCTTTTGTACATCCTTGTTAACAACACTCGATTTCATCATTTCTTTCGGATTGAAGACGCTGTTTTGCACAACAGCAGCAGGGCAGGTCTATGTTGGAAAACTTCTCAGTTATCTGGCCTCCCGTCAGCCAAGATCCATATCGTTTGTATCGAGAAAGAGCAGAGATCCTGCTCTAAGTTTGTAATTGTATGCGATCGTTCTTCTGTTTAGTGTTGTTATGAGGAAAGATGTCGGATGCTTTACTCTCATGACCTCGTTCGTTGCTACACTTACCCTAGATTACATCGATGCCCTTAATTATTCCAGTGAGACGCGAATTCTTTTCCTTACTGTCTAATATCCACAACCTTAAGTTACGCTAAAACATTGCTTGAGAGAGTTTATATATAAACATTCCTAGTTAATGCAAAGGACAAATTAAGTTGAAACATATGAAATCAAACATAAAATGTGTTTTAGATACGCATGATCCAACAAATAGATAGTAATCATAACGCTAAAATGTGAAAACAGTGTAAAAAGAACCAGCAAAAAAAGTTTCGCAGGGTTAGGTTCCACCGAGATTTGAACTCGGATCGCAGGATTCAAAGTCCTGAGTGCTAACCATTACACCATGGAACCGTCTGAAGATTACACGTTTAACTGCGCACATAAATTGCATCTGTTTCTGAACGACTCTTGGTGCAATAGTACACTTGAGAAAGTTTTGCACAATCTCTCCACTACAAACATTCAATCAATGAAGATGTGCAAAGTTAAATTAAAGGATACCAAACTCTTCTCCCTCCATGTACGCTTACCACCACCACCGCCCGGGTGTTTGTTTTTCCCTTTCACCTAAGCGGGCTACGTTCACGTACAATTCAACGCAACGCAGCAGAGTGTCAAACTCGCGGCCATACCTGTCATCGAACGAAAACAAAGCAATCGTCCCATTTCTCTGTATCGATTTTGTTGCACGAAAGTTGCGAAAAACGATAAAGTAATGGCACTGTACGACGATCTGGACACAAAGCACGGTCCCGATAAGGTGGCCGGATGGTCATCCGGGTTAAAGCTGTTTCAACCTCAGCTGCAAGTGAAGAAAGTGAACCAACCGACGATCACACCCAAAGCTATATTGCGAAAACCTGGCAGCAAGGTACGTTGGTCCGTCGGATGGCTGGTGTTTGTATGTTAACTCTTTTTTTTTGCACTAACAATCACCCAGATTCTAACACCCGTAGTGTTGAAAGCAAAAAAGGAACCAGGTGAACAGACGATACCGTTCGTGGCATCATCCGGCGGCGGTCTAGCAGCAGATCCACATACCGTCGTCAAACCGTCCAAACCACCGATTACGGTCACGACGACCAATGCCACACCGAACCCGATAAGTGCATCGGCGGCCGATGACTACAACTGGGACGTGATCGACGAGTACGATCCGATGTGGCCGAATGAGTACGACAAGCTGGTAAAGGACCGGAAAGCGAAAGAACCGCCAATTAAACCGCTACAGAGTGGGTTTAGCAGAAACCGGCGGGATTACAAACGTTCGTTTGGGATGCGTATGAACAATAATAATAATAATAATAACAACAGCAACAGCAGTAGCAACAATAGTAGCAACAGTGCCGGTCCCAGCCACGGTGGTTCCGGCCCGACGCCCGATGACGACGGGCCGGGAGCGAAAAAGTTTAGCGGGTTTGCTGGCCGCCCATCGTCAGACGATGAGGAAGAGTTCCGTTCCGGGCAAAACAACCGTCCATCGGGAGCGGCAATCGCACCACCACCATCGTTGCAGGAGCCTAGCGCTGGTGGTGGCGTCCCATCGGAAGGTGGTTCCAAGTATGTGCTTAGTCGGTCCAGTTCCGATACGGTGGTTGTAATTTGGCGTTTTGCTTTTGTTTTACAGAGTTTCCCAGCTGGCTGCGTACGGCGGTAGTTCAGTGGCAGCCAAAATTATGGCCAAATACGGTTTCAAAGATGGACAAGGGTTGGGCAAACAGGAGCAGGGCATGGCAGTCGCACTGCAGGTGGAGAAAACATCCAAACGTGGCGGAAGAATTGTACACGAGAAAGATATTCCGGCCGGCGGTGGAAGTTCGGGCACGGGTAATGGTTCCGGCACCGATACGGTAACCTCACCACCGAGCGCGGCACAAACAGCACAGGAACCGTCGATAACGGAAATCATGAAGTCACCCAGTAAAGTGGTGCTGCTACGGGTACGGTGACGCACGAAGACACACAGATTTCCGATCGTTTGTATACTTATTTTACTACCGTTTGTCTTCCTTCAGAATATGGTCGGTCCGGGTGATGTTGACGATGAGCTGGAACCGGAAGTGAAGGACGAATGTAACACCAAGTACGGTGATGTGGTAACGGTGGTGATCCATGAGGTGCCGGATGTGGTGCCCGAGGAAGCGGTACGGATTTTCGTCGAGTTTAAGCGCATGGAGAGCGCCATCAAGGCGGTGGTCGATCTGAATGGACGATTTTTCGGCGGGCGGCAAGTACGGGCCGGGTTTTACAATCAGGAAAAGTTTGAAAACATGAATTTGGGTGGTTGAGGTTGAGTGTGCTTGTGTTTGTGTATAATCGTGTAACAGAAATGTCTAATATACAGTGAGTCCAAAAAGTACATTAGTCTAGCTGGATGTTTTCAATTTTAAAGGCGAATTTTGGAGTGTGACAGAAAATAGTAAATTGAAAGAATTGGTTGGATTCTTAATACATCAGTACACATTTTTGGTTCAAAATTGACCATTAGAATATTCTTTTTTCTTCTTTTTGGCATGCAGAAACTGCGTCCAGCATCTGACAAGAAACTTTTCCAGGTGGAGCATTAGTCCGGCATCTTACGCCTGTTGTTGTCCCGTAAAAGTTTACCGAACGTATGATAATCCAATGTACTGAACAATACGCATCGGGTTATTGCATTTCACTGCTTTATTATCCGAAGCTATGATCTTATTAAGGTAACAGAACTCGAGATTGATTGTCAGGTTCGGCAAGCAAGAATTTCGCCTTCGTCGCATTGATCCTCAATCCAATTCTAAAGGATATGCGATAATGATCAACTTCCAATGACTCTCCTTAGCGTCCAACTATTATTTAAAATGCCAATTTCACTTAGACAAGAGTCGTTTTACTGATTGCACCATCCAGTGCCTTTTAAACATTCACCTTAACCAATAAAACATGCAGCTAGACGAATACTTTATCGATACACGGTAGGGTTGTGTCCATGCTTACCATTCTTCTAACCCGTCAGCAAAGAAAATAGGCAAACTTTAATACGTTTTAAGCACAAAATTGATTTTACTTGACGTTAGGAACACATTTGCTGAACACACATACCAAGCAGCACCAAGCACAGCACTTCTCTCTCTTCCGTTCGATTCTTGCTTGTGTGAGATAAAAATTGTACGGACGTCCGATACATGTGCGTTTTTGTTATTTGTGTTTGTCTCCTGTGTAAAGCCTACTACACCAGAACGTGGGGCGGGATACGTATTTGAGCTGAGCAAAAGTGGTAGATTGAGGTAAGGTGGTTTTAGAGGACACAATAGATAATGAAAGGACGCACGGTCCGGCACAAAATCGAAAACAATTTGCTAGCTAAAGATTGTACAGAAAGATTCGTGTACCATTCGTTTGAATTATCTACGACCTACAAACGTTGGTGGTGGTGTTGTGGAGATCGTTTGACGTCCTTTGACGCTTTAAAGCTATAAATAATTCTCACGCGCTGTAATAAGCACCATCCGCCTGAAACGAATGGGTTTTTTTGTGGTTTGTTTTTGATTGACTAGAATGTTTGAGTCACGCAAAAAGCCTACATACAAAACAGACGATATGATACGAGTAAGCAAGCAATCCGCTTCATAAGCTTCTCTTAACCTATGTGGGAATGTGTCGATTATTTGTTTCATGCGTCATAGACTCGCCGTGGTCCATCAAAATCATCGACAGCGTTATTTGGTGCTGTCGTATCAGCATCACTTTGCTCGTCTTCCTGTTCCATCGAATTGCCAGCTGGTATGGGTGTGGAGGACGTGAACACTATCGGCGATACTTCCATGCGGGGTACAATGGAGGAAGAAGGTGGTGGTGGTGCTGGTGGTGTATTGCAAGCCTCGTAAATGATCGCTCCATCCTGGCGTGTGACGCGAGTGATGAGAATTTTACAGTAGAAACACTGCTTGCTGTTCATCAGATGTTGCATAATGCATGTCCTGTGGGAAGGGAAAACCGCCAAGAACTTAGAAGCGACCGATATGGGGGGATTGTAGAATATGTCTCGAAATAGTATCCTAGACACTAATACAGCATTACAGGCAAAAATTTAGTATCCTAGTACCAAAAATATATCCTAAAACCCTTAAATAACGTCGTAAACTACGCTTTTGAAACGCAGAGGCTAATACATACTCGCATGACTGATGCTGGCACGGGTCGAATGCAGCCGAGTTGGATTTGGCGTAGCATATCGGGCACAGCGAGTCCTCCGACAGGATAGTTATCTCCGACAGCAGTGTTTGGCGCAGCTGCAGTATTTCAATCAGTCTCGCAATTTGTCCCACTTCTTCCGGCAGAACATGGCTGGGATCTGTAAAAAGCGTCATTGGACCGTCAATCTTAAGCTCATCATGATGATTCACACACCACACTTACAGTCACCCATGTTAAACTTGATAATAGGTGGATCGGGAATGATTTCCTTCATTCCAACTGACCCACCAGCACCACCAGCCTTCCGGAACGGTGACGGCACGCGCACTTCGTTGGTGAGCGGATCAATGTGGGCCCGCATCTTCGGATCAAAGTTTCCCCTCGGTGCTTCCCCATTACTGTTCGTGATCGGCGTCTTAACCTCGCCCAACGCATACTCCAAGCTTGCAATGTGGAAGCTCGTGTCCGTGAGTAGATACTTGGAGATGCGCGGTATTTTCGTGATGCATTCGGTCGAACTGCCGAGTTCGTGGCGCATCAACGCTAGCAACATGCCGATCGCTGCACTGATAATCGCAAAGTGCGTCACGTTACTCAGATCCGGCAGACAGAGGTCCATCACGTGCTGGAAACATCCGGGCGGTACGGTGACGCGCGATAACACCTGTATCGCTAGCTGGCAGATACGGCTGAGGATAATTTCACTGTTGGCGCGTGTTGCGTCCTGCAGCAGGCTGGACGTAATCGTTACGATCATCTCTAGGGCACGCATAAGCGACACGGTTAGCTCGAAGCACATGGAACAAATTTTAAGCTGTTTCGTTTCGATCCCCTGCTGATCGTCCCGTTGCGTTATGTTTTGAATCTACGAAGAAAAGTGCAACAAATTAGTTCCTGTGAACAATAACTAATACCCGGCC